>JAAAKG020119417.1:0-38329 GCA_010014905.2 Druon quercuslanigerum
TCAGATCCCAGCGGAGATAGATACATTTTTTTCACAATCTTAAGATTTATCAATATTTTAATAATATTGATATAGACTTGTAGACAAACAAAATTAACATCTAAAATTAATAATTAAAATTTCTAAGGTTGCATAAATAATTTAATGATTTCACGAATATTTTTTAAGGATGCCAAAAGATATGGTAAATTTTTCAAAGATTTTAAAGCTTTCAGAAAGATTACACAGATTTCAAAGCTTTTAAAGAGACTTCACAGATTCAAGGTGGCCCTTTTAATCACATAGAAAAATTCCCGGTCATTTCCCGGTTCGCAAAAATTTTTCACGGTCAACGAAATTAAAAAATTAAAACTCTAAAGTTAATCATTTTTCCACTCGAAGTAATGAAAACTGAGCTGCAAATCATTTTAAGTAATTTTAAATTAGAAATATTACAAATTGAGCGACCACATTTCTGTTGTAAATGAACACTAGGGTGATTAAAAAAATATGATTTTTGTATTTGAACTCGCCAAGTTGAACAAATTTTCAACCAAAGATTTCAAATCGGGTGTTCTGAAGGTCCCCTATTCGAGCTTTATGTTTTTATTGATTTTTAAAATTATGTTTACGTTCTAAATCTCTTTTAAGTCAATTTCATACATTTTTATGCTCGTAGCCTTTTTTCCTTTGAACTACCAAGATTTTATGTGAATAAAAAAAAGTTTAACTAATTTTAATGAAAATTATTTAAAATATGAGCTTATTTTTTTCACATTTTTCTATAAATTTTGCCTTGAGACATAATAGGTTGGTTAATTATCACATAATATTTAAAAAGGCTATTATTCCATAAAATAACTGAATTTTCATTGTAAACATTTGCAATACATTTTTAGTTATACATATTTAAATAAAAAAATCCCTAATTAACCAAGAAAATTTAATAAAATTTAAGAGTTCTATAAATAAAAGTTATTAACACTTTTTTTTTCTTATATTATACTTCAATTCTGATAGGGGCCTCTAAATATTATCCGATCGGCTTCTCCTTTCATCAGCTTATTTGGACACCAAAAGGTACCAATAGAACGTGTGTCTGCTTAGATTTGAAAAAATATTTTTTTACCTTATAAAATGAGTCAAACTACTGAACACTCTTAAATTAGAAGTGAAATAATTTTATTTCAAATAGTTCAAAACTCCTTAAAAAGTTTTAAAATTTTATATCAAACTCTTGAAAAATCTAACAATTGTTTTAAAGTTATTAAATTGTTTTTTTTTAATTTGGAAATTTTTTCAAAACTTCTAAACATCGTTTGAAGTGATTCGAATTCTTCTTAAAAAATTGTTTACAGCTTGCAAAAAAAAATTATTTCCTTAAATCTCTTTGAGTTACTCTAATTGTTTTTAGAAATATTACCATTGCCATGTTCAAAGTTTAGTTTGTTGTTTATTTTAAATATTTGATTTATAACTACTAATTTTAAATGAGAATTAAATATTCCTAATTTGTAGGCAATTGTTATTTTTCTTGATTAAGAAATTACACATTTTCAAATTTTGGAATGAAACAATATTTTGAATTCAATAAGAGCCTTTAAATATGAATATATTATTTTGATATTTAATTTGTTTAAATATTTTATAAAGTTTAAAGCGGGCTTTAACATTTGTTTACCTACGAAGACGTTCCAAATTCCGCAATTTTGAACTGGTTCCAAATCGTTTTGTAAAATTAATAATTATTTTTTGCTACTCCTTAATGTATAGTTCAATTTAAAAAATCATTATAATTTATATTCATATTTGACCAACTAAAAAGCTTGTTTAATCTCAAAAAGTCGATTTCAAACGCTACTAATTTTTAATTTTTTTAAATCTTTACAACAATTCACAATCCAAAAGATAAAATTTGTAAATGAACCATTTTCGAATTAGTCATTTTCCGGTTTCCCGGTCCAGCGGACACTCTGCAGATTTCAAAACATGTTACAAAGATATAAACATTAAAAAAATAATTCAATGATTTTACAGATATTTAAAGGATTTCAAAAGTGTTCGTAAATATTTCAAAGATATCAGAAAAATTTTAAAGCTTTCAAAAAATTGAAACCATTGAACAGATTTTCAAATATTTCAAAGCTTTCACCAAGACTTCGAAGATTTCAAAGATTTTGCGAATATTTCCAGAATTTCATAAGATTTCGCAATTACGTTAAAGATTTTTAGATATTTCAAAGCTTTCAGAAAGATTCCAAATATCTCATGGATTTTAAAATAAATAAAAAATTACATAAATAATTAAATGATTTTGCGAATATTTCAAGGATTTCAAAAGGTTTCGCAATTACTTAAAATATTTCTAGAGATTTCAAAGCACTGAAAAAGATTACAAACGTTTTATAAAGATTTAATATATTTTAAACATAACACCAAGAATTAAATAATTTTAGAATTATTTAAAAGATGCCACGAATTTCAGAAGGTTTAAAACCTTTTAGAAAGATTTCGCGAATATTTCAAGGATTTAAAAAGACTTTACAAAGACGTCAAATATTACATGAAAAATTCAATGATTTCACGAATTATCCGAAGATTTCAAAATATTTCGTAATTATTTGAAAGTTATCGAAAGTTTTAACAAAGATTTGAAATATTTCAGAAAAATTACAAATATTTCATAGATTTCAAAAGTTCTTACAGATTCCAAAGCTTTCAGAAAAATTGAAAATATTTCAAAGATTACACAAATAATTAAATGATTTCACGAATACTTCAAAGGTTTCAGAAGATTTCGAAATTACTTCGAAAATTTCTAGAGATTTCAAAGCATTCAAAACTACACTAAGAATTAAAAGATTAACAAAGATTTAAAGGATATCACAAATTTTAATATATTCCACCGATTTCAAAATATTTTAAAGTTTTCAGAAATATTTTACAAACATTTTAAGAGACTTTGCAAAGATTTCAAAGATTACACAAATGATTGAATGATTTTACGAATATTTCAAGGATTTCAAAAGATTTCGCAAAGATTTCAAAACACTTCAAAGATTTCAAAGCTTTCAGAAAAAGTGCAAAGATTTAACAGATTTAAAAAGGTTTTAAAGCTTTCGGAAAGATTTTAAAAATTTCGAAAAAACCTCGAAGATTACACAAATGATTAAATGATTTCACGAATATTCTAAGGGTTTCAAAAGTTTACGCAATTATTAAATCTTCAAATGTTTTGACGGAAATTTCACAGATTTCTAAAGATTTCTAAGATAATACAAATAATTCAATGATTTCACAAACACTTCAAGGACTTCAGAAGATTTCGTAATCACTTCAAAAATGCCTAGAGATTTCAAAGCTTTCAAAAAGATTACAAAGATTTTATAAAGATTTCACAGATTTCAAATATTACGCCAAGAAATAAATGATTTTAAAAAGATTTAAAAGATGACAGACTTCAAAATGTTTCAAATCTTCCAAAAAGAATGCAAAGATTGCACATATATTTCAAAGATATCACACTTTACAACATTTTTAATGACTTCACTAATACTTCAATGACTTCACGAATATTTTAAGAATTTTAAAAGATTTCGCACATATTTAAAAGATTTTATAATTTTTCACAAAGATATCAAAAAATTTCAGATTAAAAAGCTTTTAAAAATATTAAAGATTTTACAGATTTTAGTCATTAAACCAAGAGTTAAATTATTTCAGAAATATTTTATTTATTTAAAAGATTACAAAAATAATTCAGCGATTTCACAATTATTCAAAGGAATTGAAAAGATCTCAAAAATATATCGAAAAATTTCACAAAGATTTCGAAACTTTTAGAAAAATTATAAAGATTTCAAAATATTTTACACATCTCAAAAAATTTTACAAATAATTAAATTATTTCAAAAATATTCCAAGGATATCAAAAGTTTTCGCAATTACTTTACAGTTTCAAATTTTCTCACAGATTGCTAAAAAGTGCAATATTTTAAGAAAGATTTCAAAGATTACACCAAGAATTAAATAAGCTTACAAATATTTTAAAAGGGTTTAAAGCTTTCCAAAAGATTTCAAAGATGGCACACATTATTTAATGATTTCACTAATATTTCAAGGATTTCGCAATTAATTTAACGATTTCAAAAGTTTGCACAAAGAATTTACAGATTTCAAAGCTTTCAGAAAGACTACGAAGATTTTAAAGATTACACCAAGAAATGAATGATTTTAAAGATTCTATGATTTCACGAATATTTAAACGATTTCGCAATTATTGCAAAGATTTCAAAAGTATTTTTAGAAAACATTTCACAGATTTCAAAACTTTCTGAAATACTTAAAAGCTTTAAGAAACATTAAAAAGATTTAAAATACTTCAATTACACAAACATTAAAAATCTTTTAAAGGTTATAACAAGAATTCAATGATTTAACAATGATTTAAAAACTTTCAGAAATATTTTAATAAATATTTTAAGGATTTCACGAATGATTGACGAATATTTTAAGGATGCCAAAAGATTTCCCAATTATTTCAAAAGTTTTCACAAAGATATCATAGCTTTCAGAAAGATTTCAAAGAGTAGAAAGGTTTCGCAAAGCTAAAAGGTTGCAAAGATTTCAAAGCTTTTAGAAAGATCACAAAAATGAAAAATATTACAAAGATTATCACAAAAATTCAATGCTTTCAGAAATATTTCAAGGATTACACAGATTTGAAAATATTTTAAGGATTTCCCAATTATTTCAAAAGTTTTCACAAAGATTTCAAAAATAAGAAAGATTTCGCAAAGCTTAAGATTGCAAAGATTTCAAAGCTTTCAAAGATTACATAAAGAATTAAAAACATTTCATGAAGGCTTGGCACCAGATTTCAATCCCGCTTTATTGCTTTTGAGGAAAGAAAATGACAGTCATGCATTGCTTAAAAAAATCAATCTGCACCAAATGGACAGGAATATTTATAAGATATTTTTTTCATTTTGTAAATAAAGTTCTTTCCTTCTTCTATTTATGAAACATAATCTTTTACTTTTAAAATTAACTTCGCAGCAGCCAAACTTTAGAAGAAATTTTTGTATACAATTTATAGAATATCTTGCACAAGAACTGCTCATTCTTTTGAAAACATTCACAAAATAACATTAGATATATTAGTAAAAATATGAAATTCTGTGAGATTTAATATATACGAGATTTTCCACTCAATTTCAATACTTAAAATTGTAAATAAATTTAAGTTTTTAAATTAAATTTTTTTAAATTAAAACTTAAATAAAACTAAGATAAAACTTTTTTAGATTTAAGTAATCATATTTTCTATATTTTAAGTCACAGTTATCATAAATGTCCAAAAAGCCTACTTTTAACCAAAGCAATAAAAAAATTAAAATATTATAATAAAAAAAGTAGTTTTCTTTAAAAGCAGTTCTTTGAAGAAAAGAATATATATTTTACACTCTACAAAGCTATAAAAGATAAAAGCATGCACCCAAATATCTTATCCATATTTATTACCTATATGTAATTAAAAATAGCATGTTATTAAAAAATGTAGAAGCTTCTATTTATAGCTAAATAATTAATTGCAATAACAAAATAATAGTTTTTATTAATTAACAATAATACAAAGTATTTAATTTTATGAGATTTTGTTAAAAATTATAAAAATAGTTGTAATTGGTATCGCTCAAACGACTTTACTTTTGGATTTGTTGTTCAAACATTATACTTACTTCATGAATGTATCAATTAAAAATATTTTAAAGGGCAGATAACAAGAAATGAGTTTAATCGATTTTTTAAAAATAAATATCAAAAAATTCTACAAATGAGAATACAAATAAGAAAAAAAACTGAATTTACAAGGACACCTTAAAAATAAATTTCCACATTTTTTTATTCAAAAAATTGCAACCAAACAAATAGTATTTGAGAAAAAATTGTCTGCCCTAGAACAGAAGTTTTTTTAGTTAAATTGCGCTCTTGATTTTTTTTGAGCTATTCAATATTTTAAAGTAACCTCATAAATTAAAAAAATTTCAGTTCAATGTTTTTCTTTCTGAATCCTATTTAAACAGACATCTAGATAAATATTAATTTTTATTCCAAATATTTTGCAAGAAACAAAAAATATTAAAATTAATCAAATCTCTTCAAAAGATTTGACAATTCTAACAAACGTTGTCACATTAAAATATTTCGGAATCTCTCCACATGTAGATTAAAAAAAACAACTAAAATTATTAAAGATTTTGGGTTTTTGGAGTAAAATAAATTGTTTTTACACATTTAAATGCAATATAATTTTTTATTAAAGAATCATGCACATAGGAAGCGTGTGTGAAAGGCTTAGAAATAGAATTGTTTTTCGAAATTAATCAATGTCAAGAAATCGGAGTGAATTAAACAAAATTTAGGAACATATATGTTTCTTAATTTTTCTACGTAAAAATTGATTCTTGTAAAATTAAAATCAATCTTAAATTAATCTTTTCTAAATCATTCTAAATACATATTTTGCTATTTAGAGTATAATCAATTTGAAATCAATCTTACTAATTAAAACTAAAACATTCCTAAAATTCTCTACTTAAATTTGTAATCCTTCAAGTCAAGGAAAAATCTCTCCCTAAAAACAAAAGCGAACTAATGAAATGGAATTTCTGCATTTTTTCCAAAAGGAATCTTTTCTTCCTTAAATTCAATATTTAAAAAACAAAAAACACTAAAGAAGAAGAAAGAACGTTAAAGAACCATATTAATAAAGTCTACAAATCGAAACATTTAAATTCACAAGACGACACACACTATCTCGCTCTAGTTCTAGTTACCTTCGATATCGAATGCGGAGTTGATGGAACACTACTTAGTCCAGACAAACTTTCCTCCTTCAAAACCTGCGCTTGATCCCCCGTCAAGAAAATGTCCTTAATCTGAACCGTGATCCTCTTCCCCTCATCCGGCTCAACTACATATTTTGTCTCTTTACTCGACTCCAGGATATCAACAATTATCCCACAAGGTCCATAATCACCATCCTTGGTCAGAGTGTACACCGAAAGTCCCTTGTTCAGAGTCTTTGGAATTGGCACAATAAATTCCGGTATCAGCTGCTTATTCTTCCCATCCAAAAAGTTCACCTTATATTTCGCCTTAGTCTTGTCCACCACAACCCCGGCATAATAATGATTGTCCGACCACTTGGCAAAGACTTCCTTGCCCATCAATTCGTCAGTCTCACCACTCGCTGGAAGCGCCGAATTTCTCAATCCCTCCACCGACTTCTTCACCGGAGTCGACGACCCAGCTGCTGCTGATGCTGCTGCCGCCGTAGATTTGTTCTTCGTCTCTTTCGCGCTCGACAAACTACTCAAATCATCACTGTCCTCCTGAATCGAATTAATCACATTGGGCGAAATTTTCGCGACAATTTTCGTCCTCTTACGCGTCGCAGCACGCTGCAATCTCTTCGGCGGTCTTCCCTTCTTCGCATTCCGCTGAGGCGTCTCTTTACTACTCGTTTCCGGAGTCGACGCATGCATCTTCCTCAAGGGCTCGTCCAGTGAATCAGCAACGCCATTCTGCAAATCGATGGCACTCAGTTCCGAATTGGCAAAATTCAGAACCGACATCGAGACCAGATGACAATTCTTCCACTCCTTGGACAACTGATCCAATTCCAGATGGACTTTTTTCGTGTGCTTTGCCGGGCCTTTCGGCACCGAAAACATCTTGTTGTCTTGGCCCGACGTCTTCGACGAACCAGCACTCGAGGACGAAGTTGTCGAGCTCACGGTTGACGTCGACATAATCGAAAATCGCGGATAAGTTGCCGATGTCACGGAACCGGGTGAACTGTCTTTGTTGTCATTGCCCGAAATATCCGCGAGCGATGTCGAGGTGTCTATATGTCGGATCTGATCACCGCTAGACTCGCAATTTACCGTCAGCAATTCCTTACCCAAAATTTCCTTTGTGCTCTCGTCAATTGTCACCAAACACTTCAACCTGACGCAAACACTGATGTCCTTTTCCACCTGCATTGTCTTCACTGAGGTGGGGAGTGTGTCGTTGTCGCTCGAGGATTTGTTCTTGGCATCATCCACCATCGAATCTCCTTCGCCGTCGCTGATGACATAAAACGGCGGATTGGGAACTCCAGCAGATTCCAACTTTGCTTTAGAAATCGTATCCTTCGTCTCGGAATCACTTGCGGTCGTGTTCTTCGAATCGCTTCCATTCGTAAGAGGAGTTTCCAATTTGTGATCGTCGGCCGAATCTTTGCTAGCAACCGACTTGTAACTAAAGTCGCTGTTGCTCTTACTCTCGTAGCAACTTTTGTAGATACTCTCGTCTTTGGCAATATCTGAAATAACGCCAGGCTGCTGAATACTGTCTTCTTGAGAAGAATCCAAAACAATCTTCTCACCATCATCGTCGATTTCAACAACTTCAGCAGGTTTCGCTTGGCTCAGGGACGAACGGTCGTAGATCACTTCTATGCTCATTCGAGACTTCTGTTCAGCTTTCTCTTCGACTTTTATTTCTTCTTCTTTTGCTTCAGTTTTCTCGGGAATATCCTCAGTTTCCATTTTAGCAGGCTCTTCCTTATTTTCAGGCTCTTCCTTATTTGCAAGCTCTTCCTTATTTTCAGGTTCTTCCTTATTTTCAGGCTCTTTCTTATTCTCTTTCGTATTTTCAGACTCTTCCTTATTTTTAGGCTCTTCCTTATTTTCAGAATCTTCATCAGGATCCGCGTTCGTGTCCGAATCGGTCAGAGCAGCGAGAAGTTCTGACTCTGTGGATTCTTTTTCTGTGAGCGGTTGTTCCAAATGTTCCACAGTATCCATTTCTTCCCCTAATTGCTTCAGAGTGTCTTCTATGCTTTTCGTTTTATCTTCCTCGATCACGGGACTGGCTTCTGCAATCTTTTCTTCCTCCTCGCCAATCTTCGTCTCTTCGACACCTTTGGTTTCTTCTACAACTTCAGCCTCTTCATCAACTTTAGTATCTTCGTCAACTTTAGCCTCTTCAACGACTTTAGACTCATCAACTTTAGACTCTTCATCGACTCTAGACACTTCATCGACTCTAGACACTTCATCAACTTTAGACTCTTCCTCAACCTTAGTCTCTTCAGATTTATTATTCTCTTTCGGAATGTCCTCCTGATTCTCAAGATTCTCATTCTTCAAATCAGTCTCATTTTCCAAAACCTCGGATTGCTTTTCAACAACAACTTCATTCGATTTCTCAGTCAAATCCTCCACCACATTCTCCGTTTCCTCCTTTTCCTGAACGTCTTTCTTCTCGGGGAAACTAACATCACCAGAAAAATCAATATCCTCGGAAATATTCTTCGATTCGTTTAAATCTCCGTCATTCACCAAGATCGAGTCATTCTGTATCACTTTCACGTCATCGACAGCACCTATCGCTTCATTCACCAGTTCACACTCCTCTTCCAACGAATTCTCATTCTCCAAATCCGGATTCTTGGCAAGATCTTCATCATTGTTCTCACCTTCGACAATATTCTCCGATTCCATATCCTTTAAAGCCTCATCATCCTCAATCGGCTGTGTGTCCTGTGTCGATTCCTGAGTTTCCGGAATTATCACAGATTCAACTGTTTCAATTTCTTTCTGTGAATCTTCCGCGGTTTGTGAATCTGCCACGCCATCGAGGGGAACAGTGTCAGCCTCCATTGCCTCACTTTCTTCCGGCAATTCATCCTCCAAATCGATTTTATTCTTCTTAAACGTCACTTCGTTCTCCAGAGAATCATTGAAAGAGCCAGCCTTCCGTTTTAGAAAATTCACATCTGCATTGGCCGAGAGTTTTTTTGATGGCGATGAGAGACAGTGAGGTGGAGTGCCGTGCACAACATCTTCATCGTCTTCGGGCCCTTCCATTGTTTGGTTCTCGTTGTCGAAAATATCCTTATTTTCATTGTTGTCCACTGCCTTCTCTGCGAGTTCACTCTCCTTCTCCATACTCACATATTCGTTATTGACTGCTGCTGAATCTTTAATCGGTCCATCGGGTAATTCAGCTGCAAACTCCTGGGAAACTCCGGTGTCGATTAAATGAAAATCTTGACTCTCGTTGAAGCTGCCACTGTTGTTTTGATTTTTGATAAATTGAGAATCTGATTCCGATTCTTCAAAGAATGTGTCCTGTGTATCCGACGGCACTTCGGGTTTTGCGAAGTCGGACATGATTGATTACAGAAGCCGTATCGTATTTATCCAATCTTGTTCAGTGCCCTGAAAAATAATGGATATTATTATTTACAGCTCGAGTATTGCTTTTCCGCGAAAGGAAAAGTAATATGTGTTTATTCTGCTCAATTCTTATTTTCCTCATGTAAGTAGGCCAGCATATTCATGCGAAAGACGTAAATACAATGCATGAAGTCTCATAAGTTCTGATATTTGATATTGAAGAGAATCACAGTAAATAAATTACTTTTATGTTCTGCAAAAACAGAAACTGCAAAAGCTACTTTTTACATTCATGGTTGCTTCAAGGCAAAAAAACAGCAAAAATAGCAACAAAAATGTTTAACATTTGGAACTAATTTTTGGTTGTTTTTGGGAATAATCCTTATTTTTAATTCAATTTTTTTACTATTTTGAAACATGTTCTCTGTTGGTATTGATACGTATGTAATAGGATGATGAAAAAAGTTATTGTCGAATCTGAACACACACATGCTTTAGATGTACGTTTTTAGCCAACAAATTTTCCATAAAAACAAAATTCAATATCGGACCTGATTTAAATCTCCCTTTTTGATTTTCGTTTTTTAATTATTTTTATTTTTTTCGCAACGTCCTGAAAAGGAATTTATTAAATTTTATACATATGAAAATGACCCCCTTTTCATTTACCATCATTGTGAACAATTTAATAAAATTTTAACTAATTTTTCAGAAAAATAATCTTTTCTTAATTCTTTCACATTTTTCTATAATAAGTAACTAAAATTAATTCACTTATTGTATTTTGTATTGGGAACAAAGTATATCATATTCTTATAGAAAAATGTAAAAAAAATTAAGAATAAATTATTATTTTCTTAAAATATGGGTTTTAAAATTTACATTAAATGATATACAATGATTTTAATGATAAAGGGTGTAATTCGACACGTATCAAAATATAATATATGCATTTTCAAGACATTGTGAAAATAAAAGATAAACATCAATTAAAAAGACAAAACTCAAATAGGGGTCCTCTAAATCATATCCACTTTTGATTTTTTTTATTAAAAATGTATTGATTAAAAAGGAGCATTTTAGGCTAGTTAGCATATTCAGATGAAAACATTCTTGTCGTCTCATAAAATTAAACTCTCTGGTATATATTGTCTAAAAATAAAAAAGGGTATAATAATCTTGTCTATATAATTATATTAATCTCATGCATCAATTTCTCAATTAAAAATGTTTCTTAACAAGACTCTACTTCGATAAAAAAAAAAGTGAAAAAAATTTAATCAAATGAAGTTTTGTAGAAATTTGTAGATGCTTGTCAATTTAAAATCTATTAAATTTAAAAAGTTCAAACTTGATAATATAATTAATGATTTTCTGTAAAATTTGAAAACTTTATACATTTAAATCTGATATTAATTCATTTTAAACCTTTTCAGTTTAAATTAGTGTACAATTTTTGTGAAATTTATATCTGAAAGCATTGAATTCAAAGTTAATAACATCGAAAAGATTTGATTTAAAATTGTTCAGCTTTAAATGGGATGTTTGCAATTTTCAAATTGATAAAGCTTGAAACAGAGATTATAGAATTAAAAAAATATATTATTGTGGGTTCTAATTGTTTAACTTTACAGTTTTGAAGGACTTAAATATTTAATCAACCTTTATGCAGTCTTCAATTTAATACTATGTAGTTAAAATTTAAAAATTCTGCTATCTTGAACGATTTAAAATTTGAATTTTAAAACAATTTTTAAATTTAAATATGTAATCTAAAAATGAATGTCTATTCGTGTACCAGTTTAATCGATTTGAATTTTAACTTATTCAATACTAAATGATTTCAATCTAAAATTATCAGTTTTATAATCGTTTTGAATTTGAAATTGTACAATTTGAAATTTATCCATTTCCAGCGATTCAATGAGGAAGTCGAAGATTTTATTTAAGAGAATATATGAAATATGTCAAGTATAATTTTTATTATAATACAATATATAAATTAAATAGAAATTATAATTTTGTAAAGTTCAAAATATTTGACAAATTTATTCTACTTTATATCAGAAACATAATTAGAATTTTTGCAGTAGTTATATCAACTTCGAATCTTAAATTGTACACCAAAATATTAATTGAATTATAGAAGTTTAAACATTTATCTTTTTATAATCCTTTTTAATTTAAAATTGTTCAATTTGAAATTATCTATTCCGCATTTATATTAAAATTCTTCAATTTTTAACATTTTAAGTTCTAACGAATCAATAAAAAGTAGAAAAGTCTTTCAGAACATAAAAGATTGCGTAAAAGAATCTAAAACAGTTATAATTTTGTAAAATACAAATTATTTCTCTTTTATATAGGAAACTTAATTAGAATTTTTTAAAAAGTTACATCATCTTCGAACCTTCGATTCTACTCTAAAATATTAATAAAATTATCAGAAATTTAAAAGTTTAATGTCCAAATTTGAAAGATTTAAGTCTGAATTTGTTTAGTCATTAATTATTTGTTTTATACTCGTTTTTGAATTTGAAATTTTTCAATTTTGATCTTATTAAGTTGAAATTAATAAATCATGAATTATTTGTTTTATATTCGATTTTAATTTGAAATTCTTAAATTTTAAACTATTCAATTTGCAAATTTTGAATTTCTAACGATTCAATACGGAAGTAAATAGAAATAGAATAAATAAATAAATATAAATAAATATAAAATAAACATAAATATAAATAAGTAAATAAATAGAAAAGTATTTCAGGGAATAAAAGAATATGTAAAGAAATAAAAAAAGTTATAATTTTGTAAAATTCAAAATATTTGTCAAATAGTTTTTCTTTTACATCAGACACTTAATAAGAATTTTGGGAATGGTTTTCGAACGTTCAATTCTACTCTAAAATATTAATTGAATTATAGAAATTTTAAAAGTTTAATGTCAAACTTTGAACGATTTAAATTTTAATTTATCCAAACATTAATTTTTTATACTCGTTTTTTTTAAATTTCAAATTGTTCTATTTTGAACATTATTTATTTTGAAATTATTTTAAATATGAAATTGTTCAACTTTAAAATTTTCAATAATGAATTATGTGCTATACTCGATTTTAATTTTAAAATTTTAAATTTCTAACAATTCAATAAGAAAGTAGAAAAATCTATTCCAGAGAATAAAACAAATATGGAAAGGAATCTAAAACATTATAATTTTTTTAAATCCCATTATAGTTGATAAAATAATTTTAAAATAAAATTTTTGAGTAGTTATATCAACTCCGAATCCTCGATTTTACTTCAAATATCAATAATACAAATTTTTAAAGTTTAAGGAGGAATGTTAAACCATTTAAATTTAAATTTATTCAATCATTAATTTTTTTTGTGATCGTTTTTAACTCGAAATTGTTTTATTTTCAACTTTTTGATGTGAAATTATTTCATCGTGAATTACTTGTTTTATAATCGTTTTTAATTTGAAAAATTTCAATTTTGAACTCTTTAATTTGAAATTAGAATTTTCCAATATGAAGGCTTTGTAATTAAAAATCTCTATTTTTGAAAGCCTTATTTAAAATGATTAATTGTAAGGTATAACTTTAATATTTATACATCTGATATTGTTCAATTTTCAAATTTTGCAATTTCTAATGTTTCTATAAGAATTAAAAAAAAATTAATTAAAATTATTTAATATGAAGTATTTGTAATTAAAGAATTAAGTTTTGAAAACCCTTTTATAACATTATTAATTTAAAGGTATAAATTTGACATTTAAAAATGTGAAATTGTTGAAATTTGAAATTACAAATTAGAAACGTAGCGATTTCTAATGTTTCAATATGGCATTTTTTCTAAATAATTTGTAATTAAAGTTATTTAATATGAAGGCTTCGTAATTAAAAAGCTCAATTTCTGACAACTTTATATAGAATTATTTATTGTAAGGTAGAACTATGATATTTAAAAATTTGAAATTGTTCAATTACAAATTTTTCAATTTCTAATATTTCGTTAAGGAATTCTTTCAACACATTTTAAGTTACAATTATTCAATAAGAAGGATTTGTAATCAAAAAATTTTTTGATTATTAATTAAAACTAATAAGTTTGACATTTAAAAATCTGAAATTTCTAATGTTTCAATAAGGAATTAAAAAAAATTAATTGAGATTATTCAATATGAAGGCTTTGTAATTAAAAAGTTAAATTTTTGAAATTTTTTTTTTTTTAATTATTAATTCAGAGGTATGACTGATATTTAAAAATGCGAAATTGTTCAATGTTGAAATTTTGCAGTTCTTAAATGTTTCAATAAGGATTTTTTCCAAACTTATTGTAATTAATTATTATATATAATTATTTGTAATAATTAATTATTCAAGATGAAGTTTTTTTAATTAAGAAGTACAAATTTTGGAAAATGTAAAACCGTTTGCACTTGAAAAATTAGTGAAACTGCAAAAATGAAAAAGAGAGTTGAATATGGAGAAGTGATAATATTGATAAAAACGATATCTCAATCGATTTCAATAATTATCTTGAGTTAGAAACGTATTTTCGTGACACAGGTTGTATTATTATTTGTGTAAGTCACATTTGTGTACGGCTCTGAATTGGCTTGAAACAAGTTCTCTGATTACATCTGATCTTAAATCTGATTATCCTTATACGTTCCAAAAATAGAATATCAAAATAGCGGGAAAATTTTGTACTTTTGTTTACCTCCAGATGACAATTCACAATCATATTATTTACTATTTGTAAAACTTTGAACAAATTTATTACGCGATGCAAATGTTTTAGTAATTAAAATTAATTCAAAGTATTGAAAAAAAAATTCCGTCTAGAAAGATAAAACATTAAATTGTAATTGAATATAACTAAGTAATCAAATTTTTACTGAAGAAAACATAATTCTCATTTTTGGAGCAGTTATATCAACCTCGAAATTTCGATTCTATTCCAAAATTTATTAAGGAAATTATCGAAATTGTAAAAGTTTCATGCTGAGAAAACTAAACCCTTGAAAGAATTCATAAATAATTGTACTATCTAAAATAAACATGTAAAAAAAAAGAACACGTGATGGATTGTAAAATATTTTAAAAAATTTAATTAAAGCTGGTAAAAAAGAAAATTTTTCACCGAAATCCTAAGAGTTTTTTTTCAAAAATGTATCACAATGCTGAAAAGTAAACCCACAGAATTTCTGAATGAGTTTCAATAATTCGGTGTCCATTAGCATAAGGGAGCCAGTACAAAGAATAATTAAATCTTCACCCCCTTTTCTTTGTCAGTATTGACAGCCCTGGAGCCCGAGGGAAAAACAGCATTATTAGCAATTCTGCAAAAGTTTTGCTCCAACGCTCAGCAAAATCACGGTATCAAAAGCAGATTAAACAAAAAAATTAAGTTCAAGTGTAAGTTCTACTCACCGCTGTTTAGTCTCCGAGGGACGGGCCTCGTCGCTTTTCTTGCTTTTGGTGGTAATTGCAGTCTAAGGTAAAAATATTGCATTGGCTACCGGCCTGAATTGCACAAAGTTTGCTTTGCGGGCGAGAAGCACCGACTTCCTCCACCAGGATTGACTTTTTCCGTCTCTTACAATTCCACGATAAACTTGCATTGATAATTATCAAGAGTCGCGCAACAACAAACCGGCATTCTACAAATAACCGCCTAGAAATAATACTTTGGAGCACAATCAAGAAAAGAGAATGGAGATGAACGCGAATATTGAATCCGTGAATCGCGCATCGCGGCGTAAAAAGCCGAATCTGCAACGGACGTTCATGAAAATTACATGCCGAGGTCGCACAATCAGAAAATACCTTTACCCGAGTATAGAAGAAGGCTAGCGTTCTGATTGGGAGAAACGAGAGGAAGATTTCGTCAAGCGATTGTTTAGGGACTGCTCCTATTGGCTAGACGATAGTGCGTTGTTTCGCGCGCAAATTATGGAAACTTCTTAACACCGGATGCGGAAAATAATCGATAAATGTCTGGGAGGCTCAAATATTCATATTTACTTTATAAAAAGAAAGACAGGGAGTTGAATTGTTTGATTTAATTTGTACAATTTTCAATTTCAGGAGATCTGGCAAAAAAAGAGTTGTGAATTTTCTAGTGATTAATGATGAAGAGTGGAAAAATAAAATTGAGGAAGTGACGGGGCCGCCATGTTTGTTACCTGCTCCCACTACAGTCAGCTCTCCCCACCACTTTTTTCTCCACAAACGAGTTTCGGCTTGTTTGGTTGGCAACATTTTGTTTCGAGAGACGCTAAAGTTTCGAACGTGAGAAATTAAGAAACTATTTTAGATGTAAGTGTTAATTTTTTATTAGACAATTGTATCAATTAAGGGTATTAGAGATTTTCTTTAAAGTAATGTTTTAAAATTTGGCAAGTTAAATTTTTATGCAGCTTTCTTTGCAATTATTGTTTATGTTTGAGGTTATTTTTTTGTATTTTTGTAACGCTTTATACTTTTTAACATTTTTATAGTATCTTTCCATTTTTTTACCTTTGGAATTTTTTGAGACCGAGAAATGGCAGTAAATTTATTTTTCGATCTGGAATTTAATCAATTTTTAGAAAAAAATCTTTTAATCGCTTGAATTATTATAAATTTCATATCTTTTGATATAATGCAATTTTTAAACAAGTTCGATTTCAACATTTTGTTTAATTTTAACTTCATTTGTTAACTTTGCGAGGTATGAAATCATTCAGTTTTACCATGCACTTGACAATGCGTAATTCTGCAATCTTTTTCTCCCAATGTTCGATATTAATTTTTTATTTTAAGCGTACATTTTAAATTGAGAGAATTTTAAAATTCAGTTTTCATGACTAAAAATTAAAAATAAAAAGCGTTTGAAATTTAAAATTTGGGATAAAATACATTTTACTTTGATCAACAGTATATATAAATTAATTTATAAATTTATATCTACTTTATTGAAACTTCGTCTTTTTTGACAGAAAAATTATCTTCTTCGCTGAAAATTAATGCTTTTAATAAAAAATCTCCCGATTTTGTTAAGCAGTCTTCTCTTCTGGTTGAAAATTAATTTTTTTACCTGAATATTTAATTATTCCATTGTTTACAGAAAATTGATATTGCTTTTAGTAGAAACTTTAACAATTTAGTCGAATGTATTTACTCGTATTGACCGGTAGAAAATTAAATTTCATGTTTTAAAATTCATCGTTTTTGTTGAAAAATCAAATATTTGATTGAAAATTCGTCTTTTTCGGTAAAAAAAATTTATCTTCCTGATTGAAGTTTAACGCTCGTGTTAAAAAAAGTCATCTACTTTATTAAAAAATCAACTCTTTTGGTAGAAAATGTATCTTCATTCGCTCAAAATGCAACTTTACGTTTGACAATTTATAATCTGTTTGGTTGAAGATTCAATATATTTTATTGAAATAACGTCTTTTTCGGCTGAAAATTAATTTTTTACTGAATACATAACTATTCCCTTTTTTAAAGATAATATATATTTTTCTAGTAGAAACTTTAAATACTTAAGTGAAAGTTAATATAGTTTGTTGAAAATTCGTATTGTTCTGTAGAAAATTAATTTTCTTGGTTTAAAATCCATCATTTTTGTTAATAACTAAACTATATTTGGTTGGAAATTCTTTTGTTTTTTAATATTTCTCTTTTTTTGGTACAAAATTTCTCTCTTTGTTGATAATTAATGTTTTTGGTTAAAAATTCTCGTTTTTTTAATCCATCTCTTTTGATAGACATTTTATCTTCATTGGTTAAACATGCAACTATTTTCTTCAATATTCGTCTTTTTTCGTAGAAAACAGTGTTTTACCATGAATTTAACCATACCATTTTTACTTAAAATTTAAATTTTTCAGTAGAAGCGTTGAATGTATGTAATGTAATGTAGGTTGAATTAATTTTCTTAGTTGGAAATTTAACTATTTGTTTGAAAATTCATGTAATTTCTGGAAAAATCGTCTTTTTTGGTAGAAATTTTATTAAAAATTGGTCTATTTTTTATTTAATTGGTCACTTTTGTTGGAAATTTCATCTATATTGTTTAAAAATGCAGCTGTTTTGATGACAATTAATAATATTTTTCGTGGAGGATTTAACTAAGTATTTTGTTGAAAATAAGTTGTTTTGTTTGAAGATTTATCATATTAGTTGTAAATTCACATCTCTGATTTAAAATAAATTTTTTTTATTTGAAATATAATTTTTATGACTGCGAATTTAACTATTCCGTTTTCTTTTGAAAGTTTTATCTTTTTTTAGTAGACACTTTACCTATTTGGTGGAAATTATTTTGGTTGCAGATTCAACTATTTCGTTGAATATTTGTCTTTGTTTGTTGAAAATTAATTTTTTAAACTGAATTTGCAACGATTCCACTTTTATTGTAAATAATTATTTTTTGATTAGAAGCTTTAACTATTTAGTTCAAAATGTTTTTATTTTGTTAAAATTCGTCTTTTTTGGTTGAAAATGTATCTTGTTGATTTTTGTATGTTTTTTTTTAATCAACAACTACAAATCAGATATTCAAAAGTAAATAATTTCAAACTGAATGCTTTAAAACTGAATTGTTTGGAACAGAAAACCTAACAGTTGAACATTTAATTTTGTTTAATTCAAGTAACTTTGAGAGATATTAGCAAGTTTAGATATGATTCAAACTTATTGTAACACTTTAAAAGATTCCAATTAATTTAAAACAAAATATAGATTTTTAAAATTTTTGAAATTAAAAAATTTTGTATGCGTTTTTGTTTGAAAAATTAATTTTAGAAGAATATTTAAAAGCATATTTTGAGGAATAAATGAAAAATAATAAATTAAAATTTTAGAATAAAATCGAGTACGTTTAAAAGATATTAACAAATTTTTTAATGATTAAAAAAATTTAAAATTTGGAAAAATTTAAAAAAATTTAAGAATAAATTTTTAAACATTTTGAACAAAAAATGTATAAGTCTTTTAAGCATTTCGAAAGCTTTCAAAAGAATGATAAAATGCTATTAATATTCACAGGAAAATTGAAAATGATTTTTTTCTTTTTGGAAAATTAATTACAGGAAAATATTTAAAAATATTTCCGATTTTGAAAAAATTCTATAATGTTTTGCGGTAAAAGCATACAATTCCATCGGGACAAATTTTCAGGAGAGAAAAACAACCTTCTCAAAAATCGTTTTCCAGTATGAATTTACCGGTAGAATATTAGAGAATTTTTAAGACAACAAAACGCATTTTCAAAAAAAAAAATTCACTTAAATGGTTATTTTGTGAAACCCTTCGAATAAAATTGGAAGATTAAAAACATTTTTTAAAGAAGTTGTAGATTTTAGAAGGTTTTCAAATCGAATTTTGCAGCTTCTTAAAGATTTTGAAAGGTTCCCAGATAACAAAAATATTTTTTTAAGATTCGTGGGAAAATCTAAAATCATTTTTTATTTCGAAAAAGAAAATATTTCAAAATATTTAAAAACCAAATTTAGTCTGTAAATAACAATTTAGCAATTATTAATTTGTAATGACTTAACATTAAAATAATGTTCTTTCTAGTTTAAAAAGTGTGGTTCTATATTTTTTTAAATCTTTGAACTGTACAATTTATAAAAATTTCAAATGTTCAATTTTACATTTCAAAAACATTTAATTAAACGAGGAAAAAACAGGAATTTTTTACCTTGATTAAAGCAGCCATCCGGTTATAATGCTAGTTTTTACAACTTAAATTATTTTTGTGGAGTTGAGTTTGAAAACATAAAAATGGCCCAAACTATTTTTCCGGCTACAATATCATTATTATACAAAAATTTAAACCTTATAATAAACATTTGAAACTAAATTTTGCATTTTTATTATTCAAAATTCACTGAATTTTTAATTTTTATAAAAATTATAATAATATGTGAAACGTAAAATAATTAAAAGTACTGAAAATTTCAGAACGTAAACTTTTGTTAGAACGTATTAGCTGAGCAATAAAAAAATGATTATTTACAGAATTTTTTGAGTATGACTTCAAAAATGAATAAGAACCCTATCGAGATGAATATTGAAAGCTGTCTTAAAATGTTGACGACGATGCAACAATTTCATGAAGCAACCATGAAGCTAAGATGTAAGTATCAGAATCTTCTGCGTATTATCATTATCTACTGATTAATTAGTATTTTTAATGTGTGCGTATAATAATCTTTGATAGTTTCATATATTGAAATATAAATGCATGTGGTATTAGTTTTTTGGTTAATAATTCGTCTATTTTATTGAAGATTTATCTCGTTTAGTAGGAATTTTATCTTTTTTTGTTGAAAATGCAACTATTTGGTTGAAAGTTAATAATCTGTTTTGGTTGAGGATTTAACTATTTTGTTCAAATTTAAATTTTGTGGTTGAAGATTCATTATTTTAGTTGTAAATTCATATCTTTGGTCGAAAACTGAATTATTTTATTGAAAATTCGTTTTTTTGTGGTCGGAAATTGATTTTTTTAACTGAAAATTTTTCTATCCCATTTTTTATTGAAAATACGTCTTTTTTGTAAAAATGTCTCACACTCGGGTGGAAATTTATGTAATTTTTACAATAACGCTCTTTCTCGGTTACAAATTTTTCATGGTTGAAAATTATTAATTGTGTTTAAAAATTGATCTACTCTATTGAGAATTCATTTTTCTTTTGCATACTCCTTTTTTTAGTTAAAAATAATTTTTGTTTGTATTATATTTTTTAAGTTTATCTATTTTGTTGAGAATTTGTTTATTTTTGTAGAAATTTGATCTATTTTGGATAAAAATGCAACTGTTTGGATGAAAATTAATAATTTGTTTTATTTGAGGCCTCAACTATTTTTTTAAAAATTTTTCTTTTTAGATGAATTTAACTGTTTTGATTAAAAATTATAAGTTTTTGTTGTTGTTATATCATCTATCACATTATTAATTAAGAATTTTTTTTCCTTTTGAAGATTCATTATTTTGGTAGAAAATTCTTCTGATGACTACTTCAACTTTTTGATTAAAACATACATTTTTTTAAAAATTAATATTTTTGAGTTGAAAAAATAAACTTATTTGTAGAAAATTTATTTTTGTTGGAAACATTTCATCTTTCTTGGTTAAAAATGTCAGTGAAAAGTTGTTTTTTTTTTGCTGAATAAAATTCAACTATTTTTCATTTCGAATAAAAATCTTTTTTGGGTGATATATCAATGATGAATTACATTTTTTCTTTGAAACTTTATAATTTTTATTAGAAACTTCAACTATGTATTTCATTAAAAATTCATGTTTTTTTATAAATCGTATTTTTTGGTAGAAAATTAATTTAATTGTTTGAAAATTTATCTCCTCGGTTAAAAATTCCTGTAGTTTGTTAATGATTCGTTTTTTTTAATAGAAAATCTATTTTCTTGGTTGAGTATGAATGTTTGGGTTTAAAAATACAAAAATTATATTAAAAATGCGTTTTTTTTATAAGAAAATTTATCTTCTGGGTTGAAAACTAATGACTGTGGTTTAAAATTCGTCTATTTTATTGAAAATTTGGTTTAGGATTCAACTATTCTATTCCAAATTAATTTCTTTGTTTAAAGATTTTTTATTTTAGTTGTAGATTTATCGCTTTGGTTAAATATTGAATAATTGTGTTGAACTTTGTTTTATTTCTTTAGTTGAAAAATATATATTGTAGCTGAAAATTTTATTTTTATTTTTTATTGAAAATTTATCCTTTATTTCTAGTAGAAAATTCATCTATTTGGTTAAGCAATGTAAATATTCTTTTGAATATTCTTCTTTTTCGGTACAAGATTAATATTCTTTATTAAAAATTCACCTTTTTGTTTGAAATTTCAACTATTTGGCTAAAAATGGTTGTACTTGTTTAAAAATTCGTATTTTTTGGTAGAAATTTTATATTTTTGGTTGACCATTAATGCTTTTGATTAAAAGATCATCTTTTTATTGAAAATGCATGTATTTGGTTGAAAATGCGTCTTTTTCGGTAGAAAATGTATCTTCGTGTTTGAAAATTAATGCTTTTGGTTAAAAATGCAACTGTTTTGTTGAGGATTGAATTGTTTCGTCGAACATTTGTCTCTTTCGGTAGAAAATTAATCTTTTTGGTTGAAAAATGAAGTCTTACGTTAAGAATTCATGTATTATATTTTGAAATTCACCTTTTTCGGTAGAAAATTAATTTTCTTGATTGAAATTTCATCTTTTTGGTTGAAAATTGAAATATTTGTTTGAAAATAGTTATTTTTTGGTTAAAAATAAATTCGGTTAATAATTAATAATCTGATTCGCTTGCTGACTTAACTATTTTTTACAAATTAATTTTTTTTAAAGATTCGTCATTTTAGTTTTTTAATTCATCTCTTTGGGACACAATTCACGTATTTGGTCAAAAATTAATTTCGTTGTCGTTAAAAATTCATTTGTATAACTGTGAATTAAAATATTTCCTTTTTTATTGGAAATTTATATTTTTTAGCAGATACTTGTCCTATTTGCTTAGAAGTGCATGTATTTTATTAAAAATTAAATTTTTTCGATGAAAGTTGAATTTTGTATTAAAAACTAATTTTTGTGGTAGAAGAATTATCATTCTAGTTAAACAGTCGTATTTTTATTTCAAAATTTAACTATTTGTATCTTTTTTGGTAGGAAAATCAACTATTTAGTGTATAATTCATTTATTTTGTCGAAAATTCCGGTTTTATTTTCGAAAAATTAATCTTCTTGTTTAAAAATTCATCTTTGTAGTTAAAAGTTAATATATTTTGGTGAAATTACAATGGTTTTACTTGAAAAATTCGGAATTTGCTAGTTCGTTTTGTAAAACATTGAAATCAAGCATTAAATTTAGCCACTTGTTTTAATTTTTAAGAATTAAAAATACTCAATTTAGACAAAAAAATTATTATTTCAGTGGAAGTTGCCGAAATGCAACTGAAAATGCTATCACTTTATAAAGCTCCAAGCTTGCAATTATTGCAGCTTCTCGTAGACATACCAGGAAGTTGCCAAATGAGCGGCCCAAACCCACACATTGACGAGGCTATGGAGGTTACTACGAATAATAATTCTAAGTAATTATAGTTTTAGATTTCGTGCAATTGACTACTATTAATTACGAGGATGCAATCCTTATTTCATTTTGTTTTCCATTTCTCAATTTTATTTCAAGTTATAATCATGAAATATTTAAAATGTTAATTCTGGATTCAGAAGTAATAAAATGATTATTTATCTTTAAATATATTTATTGTATATCCGCTTATTAGACTGATACATTTACAGAGCAGTATACAAGTCTGATGTCAACATAAATATATAATTATTTCAATATATAGATTTGTAGAATGCGTAAACAGTAACCACTTAATGGAGCGTTTATATTTTTATATATATTTCTTAAAAGTAATTATATCAGTACGTTTACTTTTGTACGGCCACTTGTTCCTCTTCTTTCCTCTGGACGTAAATTGAGATCCTATTCAACCATAAAATCTATTTATCAATTCAAGCATAAAATATATAGGAAAATACAATAACAAATATATTTATTCGTGTCTCGATTCGGTCGAAGAGATTCTCTCCAAACCTTTTTAAAAATCTTCACTCTAAGGAAGATTGTACATTTTTAGCAAGGGAGAGAAAATTATGATCCAAATCTTGATCATTTTTTTTTTTTCAAAAATAGTCGAACGGAGAGAAATTTTCGAATTCATGACAAATTACAATTTTTACGCTTTCGTTGTCAACATATTTTCACTTGTAAATGATGGCGAAATATAAATTACAGATATTATTTTTGCTCAAAGATGCGAGTGCACAAATTTACAACATTTATTAAGTGAATGTAGTATACATTTATTTTGAAATTTTAATAATCTTACAAGAATATTTAGATGAAATCCTCAAAATTAGCGTGATCGAGAAAATCAGTCGTCAGACTAAAGAATTTGTTTTTCAAAGGAATATATATTTAAAAAACCATTAAAACCAGGGAAAAAATATTTGGAAAAACTTTTCTTAAGTACTCACATTCAGTTTTTACTGCTCTTTTAATTTTGAAAGGAAAAAATGTTTGAAATATGCAATTACCCCATTAAAAATTAGAGTGGTTTGAATTAAAATTAAAAAAATGAAAATATTTGATAAATTTTATCAAGTTTTTGAATTTTATTATTCTTTAAAGTGTGAAAAATTTTTAAAGATTAAAGTCTGGCGACCAATTAAATATTGCCGATCGAACACTTATTAAAAAAATTGCCATTCGTTCAGACTGGTAAAATTTTGATTTATTCACCAACACAATCACACACAATGCATTTTAATTGTTGTTAGATATATTGAAGCGTGATTGACGTAGTTAAAATTTTTGGACTTACAATTAGGCACAGAAAACGTGCAAGCATCAGCAGAAATGACTGGTTATACAAGTTCTGTCGATTACAAGCTACCAATTGTATTCGATGTAGACAAGATAATTTAAATACTTTCAACATTGACAATTTGTAATTTAACGTGATTGTCTTATAATTACAATCTCAAAAATAATTGTAATCTGTAACTTGTAAGTAATGACACTTTTCAATGTAGCACCTGCTGAAACGAAAATTGAAGCGTATATACGTATAATTAATTAATTATTTTAATCAATTAATTAATTAATAATTATACGTGCGTATAATTTCTATTTGAGGTAATAAATCTCCATGAGAAACTCTTCATAACGGGCTATCCATAAATTACGTAACACAGTTTTTGCCAATTTTTGATCCCTCTGTCCCGCGTAGCAATTAACAAAATCGTTTCTCCATATGTCACATAATTTTTCTTAATATTTTCCAACAAAATGGGAATTTCTTAAAAGAGCTAAAAACATTCTCTAAAATGAAAATAACTATTTAATGGTAAAATAAGTGACCACTCTTGAGCCAAAATGTTGCTGAATTGAGATAAAAAAATTTGGCTCAAAAAAAGTTATCTAGTTTCCATAAATTGAGCTTGACTGCGGATTTCGATAAAAAAATTAAATTTTTAGTTTTAAAATAAAAAAAATCATGCACCTGAGCTATTGTTTCTTAAAACAAAAATTAAAGCTTGATGTAAAAAAGTTTTTCAATTCCAAAAAAAATGAGCTGCGATTAAAAAACTAATTAAAATTTTTTCGAGAAAATAAGAACTTGCTCGAGGATGATGAAGATAAACAAGGTTTGCTGCTGAAATATTAATGCTGGTGGGTTGAAAAATATTATTGCTACGTTCAAATTTTAGCAATTGCAAATTAAATTTTTAATAATGAAATAAAAGTTAATTTATCAAAAAATGATATTTTTATCCGATTCTTTCGCCACAATTTGTATTTGATATTTTTATCTTTTTTATGCAATGAACCCTTTTTCAGTAGAAAATCTATAAAATTGAATAAATTTAAAATTGTAGAATTTTCCATTGTAAATCTTCTAAAGTGAACTATTACATAAACATTGGGAAAATTACACACATATTTTTAATTTTAACTCTTCAAAATTGAAGAATTTGTTCGTTTGAAAATTTACAATGAAAATTTACAAATGAAAATTTGTTGACATGTTTTTAATTTGGAAGATTTAGAATTGTAAAGTTTTGACTTAATAATCAAAATCATCAAAATTTAAGAATTTTGATTAAGAAATTGTAATCCAATTGCAAATCTTAAAAATTGCAAAATTTTCGGTCCTAAATCTTCAAAATTTAAAAATTTTCCACTGTAAAAATTTGCCATCTTCAAAATTAAACTATTCGAAAAAAGCGTTCAAAAGTGCATACCATTAAAATATAAATTATAAAAATTAAATTAATTGTTAATTCTGTTTTTAAAATTCAACAATTTTTAATCGTAAAACTTCAAAATTTTGAAACTTAAATTATTTAAATTAAAGAGTTTTTAGTTTTAAAAATTTGCAATAAAAATTTGTTGACATTTTTTTTTAATTTGAAAAATTTAGAATCAAAAAGATTTGACTGTTGAATCTTGAAAATCAACTACGTTTAATAAATTTGATCTAGGTTTCTTTAAATTTAAAGAGTTTTCAACTGTAAATCTTCAAAATTGACCCATTTAAAAAAGATCTTTTATTTTATTTATAATAAATAAATAAATCATTTTATTTTATATTTTTTAAATTAAAGAAATAGTTTCTATAATGTAATTTATTTATTTTGACCAAAAATAAATTAAAATTTAGAACTCTTTTTTAAATTAAAGAAAAGTTTTGTTGGAACAAAAAACTATTTTTTGAAATCCAAGTAACTTCTTTTGATTAAAGAAACTTTTCTTCGACTAAGATCCAATGCACATTTCTCTTTAATCCAAAGACATTTTTTTTTAATCAAACAATTGTTGCTGCGTGTTAAAACATTTTATTATGATTTAAAATCTTAAATAGAAATAAAAATGGTATGAAAGCCATTGCCAATATTTCAATATTTATTTTAATTTATAATTAATAATTATATTTCATAGTATTTTAAATCTAAGCATATATTTTAATTTAAGAATGTGGTAAGCAATAAGTGTGCTATTTCTTAACTACTACTACACATCTCCAATTATTTAATATTTTTTATTTTTTGAAGTACATTTTTCTAAATTTTTCGACAAGTTAAACTGCAATTAAAATTTTATGGATTAAAATTTATTTGTATTTTTAATAAAAATTTTAAAAATTGGAATTGGTATCAATTTACGCCCAGGTAAAAATTCGTACAATGTTGGTGAACCTCTTTCCCTTAAAAAAAACTATGACGTAATTTATGGATGGCCCATAAAAAAATTAATTACTGAGAAAGAACTACCATTTACTATTTTTTTTGTTAATACTTAATATACTTTTTTCTTTAATAAAGATATGCAAAATGGAGAAAGGCCTTAATGGAGGATAATTATATTCCGATAAATTCTTTCGCGAATTTCTTTTCTTCTCTGGTATGTTTGCTAACTACAAGAAGAAAAATTATGAAAGTACCTAAAATCTCTGATCGTTAATTATTGTCTATCGATAAGATTCTTACAAAGTTTAAAAGTAAGAAATGGAAAAACCATACATACTCCACTTCAAACCTGAAGTCACGAACAGAATTACACCATTCAGTTAGGCTTCTCCTTATTTCAAGGTACTTTCATGTAGCAACAGGAACGAGGTACATCAAAAACGAATTTCGCCAAAAAAATTCCAGAATCCGGTTAAAAAATCTTATTCCAGATCCTTGGGCAAGATTCTAGGAACTTCCGGCTGTATGCAATTATTAGACATTTACACCTTACATTACGATTCCTTATTTCTAAGGAATTTTTTCATTTATTTCACACTTCTGGGTTGCAGATTCCATTTAGAAGTAATCTATCAGCACTACTGCGAATTACGAACTTTTTCTTTCGTCATCTAAACTATTAGTCGCAGTAGCATTTTCATCAGTCTCAGTGCCAGTTTCTTGGATTTCTAAAGGAAATGAGAAGGTCTCCTCATTTTTTATCATTGGAGTGAAATTCATTTGCAATATATTAGAAATTTTCCCTTTATAAACTCCATTCAGGGCTCGGGTCGTGCGACTTTTTATCGAGTTTTTTTTTTTAAATTGCGACTTTTTGCAGAAAAATGCGAATGATCAACTTTTTCCGTTTTCCTTAGCAGTTTTCTTTCAAATTGAAACTCAAAGCAGGAAAAAATTGTGCAATTTTGATCGAGAATATGAAAAATTGAATGACTTCTAATCAAAGGTTTATTCTTCGAAATTTGTTTATTGATAGCGTTTTAAATTGAATGTTTTCTATTTTTTGCATGCATCTGTATGCAAACATTCAATTTTTTTAAATTGTAAGCCTTAAAAGTTTGAAATCGATTAATTTCAAATTCAATTACAGACTTATCACTCTTTCCCGTTAAAAAATTTTTTTTCGTCTACATGCGAACTGAATTAATTGAATACAAAAAGAAAATTTAACTATCTGTGGTTCAAAGTTAAATATTTTTGGTTAAAACTTTGACTATTTGGTTACAAAATTAATCATTTTGTCTAAAATTCAACAGTTCTGTTAAAAATTCATATTTTTTGGTCGCAAATGTAACTGTTTTTCTAACATTTGTCCGTTTCGATAGAAACATTATACTTTGCGATTGAAAATTTCTTTTTTATGGTAAAAAAAAATCAATCTTATTTTGTTGAAAATGCATCTTTTTTTATTGACAGTCCAACTGCTTTGTTGTAAATGCAACTATTTAATTAAAAAATAGGTTTTTCAAAATTCGACTATTTAGTTAAAAATTCATATTTCTTCAACAAGAACACTTTTTTTTGTTGCAAATTCAACTATTCAGGCTGGTGATTCAACCGTCTTCTAAAAAATTAGTATTTTGACTTGAAATTTCAAGTATTTAGTTAAAAATGCAAATGCCTTTGTTAAAATTTAATCTCTTTCATTTAAAATTTTTACCATTTGGTTAAAAATTTAAGTATCTTCTAAAAAATCGTATTGGGCATGAAAATTCAACTATTTGATTAAAAATTAATCGATTTTGTTGAAAATTCATTTCTATTTGTAAAATGCCTTTTTGCATGGAAAATTCGTCCTTTTGGATTAAAAATTGATTGAAAATTAATCTTCCTCTCTCTGAAAATTACCTTGTTTGTTGAAAATCGAACTTTCTTCTGAAAAGTTCGTCATTTTGTTTTGACAATTCAACTATTCAGTTAAAAATTCAACTACTTCATTAAAAATTTGTCTTATTTAATTAAAATTTCAATTATTGAGCTGCAACTGTAGCTATTTAAAATTGAAATATTTAGTTTAAAATTCAATTCTTCGTTAAAACTTATCTTTTCAAAGAAATTTGAAATTGAAAATTCAACTTTTATTTAAATTTTAATCGTTTTTGGTTGATAGTTTGAAGTTTTAATGGAAAATTTATCTTTTTAGGTTGAAAAGTCAAAAATGTAGTTCATTGTTTTCTAATCCATTCGACTTTTTAACTTGAAAAATCAACTCTTTTCTTAAAAATTCGTCTTTGGGTTAAAAATTTGTCTCTTTTGGTTGAAAACTCATCTTTAAAAAAATTTCAATATGTTTCGTTAAAAGAATTCATTCCCCTATTGTTCCTCTATTTTCGTAAAAAACTCACAATATTTTTCCTGTTTCAGAATTCGGACTGGGAAGTCTGAATTAATTTTAAAAAATGAATAATTTCTAATTAAAATTTTATAGCCCTAAATTTAAAAACTTATTTGTTAAGTAATTTTTAGTTTAAAATGTTAAAAATGATTTTTCCTGAAGTTTAAAGTGAGTGTAAATTATAAACTTCTCTCATTTGAAATCAATCCACTTTTACAAATTTAACAGTTCAGAAATAAATAGTTAAAATCCAGAATTAAAATCTTTCAAACTAAATAAATTTTATATAAAATATTCAGTTCGTGGTTAATACCATTTAAAGCGTTTAATGTTGTTGTAAAAGCTTATTGTTAAAGCTGAGACGCGTTTCGACACAGATCTGTGCCCTTTTCAATAATTGTTTCTTTATACAAAAGTTATTTGAAGCTTATTTATAATTTGAAGATAGTTGAAGATTAAACATTTTATTTTATGAAAAATGTCAATCATTTTATTTGTGGAGACAAGCCGTTAATTATAGTAACTATTACATAAAATTAAAAAGACATTGTAAAGCAAAACTTTTTACAATCTCAGGAAAAATCCTGGATTATGTAAAAATTGTATTAGTTACATTTTTAATCAATGTTAAAAGACCGACACGTGCCACTTATTTAATTAAATTAAATCTTTTAACTTTTATTAAAATTGTAACTAATACAATGTTTACATAATCCAGGGTTTTTCCTGAGATTATAAAAAGTTTTGCTTTACAATGTTTTGTTAAATTTTATGTAATAGTTACTATAATTAACGGCTTCTCTCCACAAATTAAACGACTTACATTTTTCATAAAATAAATTGTTCAATCTTCAACTATTTTGAATTTATAAAGAACCTTCAATGAACTTTTGTATGAAGAAACAATGATTGAAAAGGGCACAGACATTAAACACTTTAACTGGTATTAGCCATGAATTGAATATTTTATTTGATTAACCAGTCTAACTCGAAATAATAAAAAAATGTATTATTTCACTATTAACTAAATAAATATTGTTGAAAAATTGTTTTAACTTTAAAGTTTATTTTGATTGTGCAAAGGATATTTAAAATCGATAAAGATGATGTTCAAATTTCTAAAAAAAGTCATTATTTCATTTATGCAATCGAATTTTACACGACTAATTCGACCTTTTTTTAAGCCTTCTAGTCGATCCGAGCCCTATACATTAGACACTAGATTTTGGTTATCTTCAAAAAACTAGGGATCAGTTTCTAGTTCTCTAAAAAAACCTGCTTGCCATTCAAATAGTTTCTTCAAAGGGCATTTCTTCTATTTATTTGCTAGACTAGTTAGTTGCATAAGAAGCTGGAAGGGTTTGATAATAGAAAGAAATATGAGAGATGACGAAATACAAGGTTTGCTTAACTTCTCTATAAGAATTTCCGATACAGTATTTTGTCTTGATAGTACTTTTTGATAGAGTTTTAAAGTAGATATAAATTTTTATCTTCATCAAAGAGAACCTGGCTTCGCTCTATGTTCTATGAGATTGGAAGAACCGTACTCGTGCCTCAAATTCGTTCGTGAATCGACTCAATCAACATTCGGGTGATTTTACGATCATGATTGACCGGCCGATTTATTATAGGACGAAGGAAATTGATATGAGTCGTCTCAGGCGATTTGATTAGTCTTATCGCTGGGAAGAGACGATGTTATCGAAGCCAATTAGGTGGTGCAAATCGTGGGGATAAGAAATCCTTTGACGATTGCGGTAGAAATATCGCATGATACAGGATTCCCTACCTTCGGAATGACAAAGAACTACAGCTGATGCTGGAGGGTTTAGGGGTAGCAAAGTAGCTGCCTCGAAGCATTGATCTCTTGTCCAGGTGCTTTGCTGGATCTCTTGAGATTCGCAGGCTTTGGCTACGTCGACCGCGAACCTGCTGATGCAATCCTGGTCTCCCTGAAAAAATTTCAAATTCAATCAATTCTGAGAATAAAGCTTTGCTGGTTTTTTGAAAAATTCGCTTTAAAATATCTTAATTGTCTTAATCTTGAAGGATTCCATGGACTTTAAATATTTCTTTCTTGAATTTAAAACATTTTCGATTTTTTAATTAAATATCAAGGCTTGCATTTTAACACAATTAAGATTTAAAAGTGAATAAAGAAAAAAATGTTAATCGAAAATGTAGAATTTTGAAGCAACAGTTGAATTTTTAACCAAGGAGATTAATTTTTTACTATAAATACGAATTCACATTGAAATAAATCAATTTTAAACCGTAGAATATTCTTATAAAAATTAATCTTAAACAAGATGATTTCTACCAAAAACAAACGACTTTCAATCAAATAGCTGAGCTTTAGACTGAAAATATCAAATTAAAAAAAATGTAGAGGTTGAATTTTCATTAAAAAAAATAAATTTTCAATTAAAAAACGGAATTTTCTGCTAAAGAGTTGAAGTATCTAACAAATGATTGAATTTTGCGCTAAATTGGTAAAACTTCAACCCGAAAAACTTAGTTTTCAACAAAAAGGTTATATCCAGCCAAAGAGTTAAAGTTGCAATTAAAGTTATGAATTTTCAGCTAGATGAATTGATTTTTAATAAATAAGTTTCACTTTTAATCATTACATTTTTTGTTAAAAATGTATCTATATAACATTTTTAAAGAAAATTGTAATGATTTATATTTCAACAAAAAGATTTTTATTTTAATTCGGAAGCAGTCGAATTTAACGAAAAAAAATTATTTTCAACAAAATACTTCAATCATCAACTAAAACAGATTCATTTTTAACCAAAAATTTTCAGCCAAGTACGCCAAGTGCGCTTTTTGGTTTCATTTAAAGTTTTCCAGGAACTTTTTAGCGGGATATCTCACAGTGGGATGAAATAAAAAAACGAGGTTTTGTTTTAACTTTTATGTTAATGCAAAGAGTGAAGAAAAATTCGATTTTTTTGTTTCTTTGTTCATCTTCGTGAAAAAATTTTTTCTATAATCAACATTGACAGAATTTATGCACGAGGATATTTGAAAGCAAAAAAAATTATGACACTGACAAGTTAATTGTTATAAGCAAATTAAGTTAAAAATTAATTTTTTTCATGGTAAAATTATACTTTATCATAAAAATTTGTCATCCGATATTTTTTATAGATTTTATAAACAAATTTTATAATCCAATGTCCAGTGTGGATATTTAAAGGCAGAATAAAATCGCTTTTTCTCTTAATTATCCTTAAATTATGTCGAACTTATTATTTAAACAAATGGCCAGTGTGGATAATAAAGGCAGAATTTTTTTCCTAATTTTCTTTAAATGATGTCACTAGTGATGTTTCGCGATGGAAAATTATATCCAATATTTTTTATTAATTTCATAAACAAATTATATAATCTTTATAACTTGGCCATTGAGAGGTCGAGTATCCTTTTTTTCCCAAATAATGTCGCCAATGAGATTTAATGATGGAAAATTTTTATTTAATTATTATTATTATGTAATAATTATATAATAATATAATTTAAGATAAATTAGGGAAAAATATTTCTTTCTGCCTTTAAATGTCAACACAGGCCATTTGTTTATATAATTTGTCTATGAAATTAATAAAAAATTTCGGATGACAAATTTTTATGATCGAGCATTATTTTTTGGATGAAAGAAAGTAATTTTAAGGCAAAAATTTACTTTTTAATTTAACAAATAACATTCGGGACATGTTTTTCTTTTTCGATGAAACTCAAATATGTTGTTATTTGTTAGAAATAATTGGACACGTGTTTTTTTGATTGCCTCAAACAAATTTTTTTTTTTAATTTATCGGCAATTTCAATTCTCAGGTGAAAATCGATTTTTCACATCATTAGCGGGATTTTTTTTTTAAATCGTCAGTAACTTTGTCAAAAATTACCCGATTTAAATGATTTTTACTTCTGAATATTCGCCATGACTTGCACTTTCATAAAAATGTATAAACAATTGTTATTAATTAGTGAATAAATTTTTATTTTGCAATTAACAAAAAGTGTAATTTTTTTCAAAATTCCATATCTCAAAAAGGGCAATTTTTTAAAAACTTTTTTTATATCAAAAGAACGACGTAAACTTCAACTTGGCTGAATGCCTAATAGCTAAATTTTGTTGTTTCCGAGCTTTGAATTTTTGCCTTAAAATTACTTACTTTCATCCAAAAAATAATACTCGATCATAAAAATTTGTCATCCGAAATTATATAAACAAATGGCCTGTGTTCACCATTAAAGGCAAAAAGAAATCTTTTTTCCTAATTTATCTTAAATTATATTATTATATATCATTGGCGACATCATTTGAGAAAAGTAAGAAAAAAAGGATACTTTTCGACCTCTCAATTGCCAAGTTATAAATATGATTATATAATTTTTTATGAAATTAATAAAAAATATTGGATATAATTTTAAGAAAATTGAGAAAAAAAAATCTGCCTTTATTGTCCACACTGACCATTTGTTTATATAATGTGTTCATGAAATTAATAACATAACAAAAAAATCGAATTTTTCTTCACTCTTTGCATTAACATAAGAGGTAAAACAAAACCTCGTTTTTTGATTTCATTCCACTGTGAGCTATCCCACTTAAAAGTTCCTGGCAAACTTTAAATGAAACCAAAAATCGCTATCCTATGTTATGTTTTACCTCAAAAATTTGTTGTTTTGGTTAAAAATCAAATACTGAAAAAAATTACTTTCTTAAAAAAACGCACTTATTTTTGTTTAAAAATTCATTTTTAAGTTGAAAATTCGCCTTTTTTGTAGAAAAAAAATCTTCCTGTGTGATAATTCATGTGTTTGGTTAAATTTTTTGTTGGAAAATTAACATTTCAATTTAAAAATGAGTTTTTTTTTAAACTCAAATTTTTTTGTTTGGCTTAAACTGTAATTTATTCAATAATACAATCTTATCTTAGGTAGAAATATAAACTATTCAAGTTTTCACTGAAAATTCATATTTTTTTAGTTAAAGTTCTACTAATTTCTTGAAACGTAATTTGTTGGTCCAAAATCCATTACTTAGTTAAAAATTAATTTTTTTTGCTAAAAATTCCACAATACTATTAAAAAATTCGCTTTGTTGTTCGAAATTATTTGTTTTTTTCAACAGAAAATTTAACTATTCCATTTTTGGTTGAAAAGTTTTTATTTTTTAGTTGAAAATTAATTTCTTGTTTTAAAAATTTAACTGTGTATTTGAGAATTGACCTCTTTTCAAAAAAATGATTCTACTGTTTTCCCAATTTATCTATTTCGGTTAAAAATTAATTTCTTTGGTCAAAAATTGAAATACTTAAAAAAATGTATCAAACCTTTCGTTTTTTGGTACAACATTTTTTTTTAAAACAGAAAATTTAACTATTTCATTTTGGTTAAAAATTTGTTTATTTGTAAAATTTATTTCTTTCCATAAAAATTGAACTATTAACTATTAAATATTATATATTTTATAGAACTAATTTATCAACTTCAAGATTCAGTATTTTGTTTAAAATTCGCATAATTTTTTTAGTTGGCATTAGGGTCGATAGTGTTTATTTTTTTGTTTTCTGAAATTAATTTTAAAGATATTGATTTGTTTTTTCATTAAAATGTGCATTTCAACCACGGATAGGGGTTGATATTTAATATAATTAATATAAATTTTGATTTAATATTTTATTTTTGTTTTAAACCCAACAAAAAATTTGAATAATTTTGAATTATCCTCAGTAATTTTATTTCTTCTCCGTCTCATCCAATAATTCTATCCTTTATTTCAGAACACGAAATAATGAAAAATAAAAAATAAATAAGTTTTTAATGATTTAGGTTTCATTTTAAAATTTCAAATATGTCGCTAAAAAACTGAATTATTTAAAAAGATATTAATTTAGAAGTTTTTAAAATACTCAGCAATAATTTAAATCCGGAGAAAGATTTCAAAACATTTCAAAAATAATTTCTGGGAAAATTTGTAATGATTTTTCATTTTGAAAAATTAATTTAAAAAGAATATGCAACAGCATTTCAAAAGATTTCAGAAATTGACAAAAAAAGGTTCCGGAAAAATGTAATGCTTTTTTTTATTATGTAAATTTTTTCTTAATTGCAGGAGTAATACGAATTATTTCAAAAGATATTTAGAGTATAGAGGTTTATGCAAACTTTTAGGAAAATTTTTAAATATTTAAAAAAAGATATTAGGAAGGTTTAGAAGTTTAGGAAAGATTAAAAATTGTTCAATTTAAAAGGTTTTGAAAAATTTCAGAAATAATTATGCTGAAAAATTTATCTTTTTGATTAAAGTTTTTTAATATCTGGTTAAAAATTTAATTAATTTGTTAAGAAGTAAACTTTTTTTGTAGAAAACTAATATTTTGTGGTAAAAAATTAAATTTTTGTTGAAAATTCAGATTTTTGTTTTGTAGAAAAATCGTATTTTTAGCTCGAAAATTCAATTTTTTTTTGTTTATTAAAAATTTATTTTTTTGGTGTCAAATTTATCTGTACTTGGCTGGAATTTTTTGGTTAAAAATTAATCTGTTTTAGTTGAGGATTGAAGTATTTTGTTGAAAATCATTTTTTTTTTCGTTAAATTCGACTGCTTTAGAATTAAAATTAAAATCTTTTTGTTGAAATAAAAATTATTACATTTTTTGTTATAAAAATATATCTATATACGGTGAAGATTGCAATCCTCGGTTGAAAGTGAAACTTATGTATTAAAAATTCAATTCAGCTTTTGTTGAAAACTAAGTTTTTTCTGGTTGAAATTTTTAAAATTTAGCGGAAAATTCAATCATTTGTTAGATACTTCAATTCTTTTGTAGAAAATTCCGCTTTTTAATTGAAAATTAGTTTTTTTAAATGAAAATTCAACCTTTACATTTTTTGTTAAAATTTGATCTTTTCAGTCTAAAACTCAACTATATTGTTAAATTTTTAGAATAAAATTCAACTATTTGATTGAAAGTCGTTGGTTTTTGGTATAAAATAATCTTATTTAAAATTTATTTAAGATTAGTGTTTATAAGAATATTCTGCGGTTTAAAATTGATTTATCTCAATGAGATTTCGTATTTATAGTAAAAAATTAATCTTTTTGATTAAAAATTCAACTGCTTTGTAAAAAGACTGTCTTTTTGGTTTTAAAATTCTACATTTTGGATGAACATTTTTTCTTTATTCACTGGAAAATCTTTTAAGGGTTAAAATGCAAGCCTTGATATTCAAACAAAAAATCGAAAATATTTTAAATTTAAAAAAACAAATATCTTAAGTCCATGGAATCCTTCAAGATTAAGACAATTAATATATTGAAAAGCGAATTTATTTCTTAAGCTAGGAAATAAACTCCAGTTTGACATTTTTTCAGATTATTTATTTATCTTTAAAATAAATCAAATAATAGTTCAATCATTTTTTTTCGTTTATTTTTCTCTAATAAATTATATATTTTCTTCTAAAACCTCTACTTTTTCTGAATGGGGATGTGAATGCGGTGTTGAGCATTTTTTAAAAATTAGATTGGAAAATTGACCATATTTTCTGGATCGAAATAAGAAAAATTGCAACTCTTATTTCTTAATGACACGAAAAATATAAAATAATTCTTATTCAGTGTTGCCTTTTTCGACTTATCATTCTAACAGCCCGATCTCATATTTGCAACCCCTATTCATACCCGACCACCCCACTCAGAATACATTCTCACAACACTTGCGTCATCCGCCCACGCTCTTCGTCATACACCCACTCATCTACTTTTAAAAAAAATCTAGTACCCTCACTCTGCAGTCTACAGTTATAACTTCACCTAAGTATAAGAACAATAAGATAAAAATAAGTCTTTGGAAAATTAGTATGCACGCTCTTATTTTATGAATATAATTTTTTGCATTTAATGGCACTATTTTAATATAAACAATTTACGACGTTTTGCAAATCGTAATAACAATTAAATCTGCTTCTCCAGGCTTAAAATATGAGAATTAAAATTGCATTAAAATGCAATAAAGTAAGCGAATAATTAGCAGAATAAAATTCTTTTTTATGGATTGTTAAGAGCCCTTAAGTTATATATAATAATATTTATTGAAGCAGACTGGGATTTAATATAATTTCAAAGATTTTAATGTATTTTAAGGTTTTATGGAGAATTAAGGGTTTTCGTAAAATTTCAAAAAATTTCCAAAGATTTCTAAGGATATTAAAGGCTCTCCATAAGGTATTTTAATTAATTTCCCAGGAGCTCAAAAAGATTTCGTAGGACTTCTAATATTTTGAGGCAGTATTTTATAATATTTTAATAGATTTCGAAGAATTTATACATACGAATTGAGAGAATTCAAAGAAAAAAATTTAAGAAATTAAAAATAGATTATATTTATATTTATGTTATTTATTATTATATTATGTTTATATTTTCCTTGGCTTGATAAGGGTGCTGCATGAGTGCCGAAACGTTGGTAATATTATTTTATTTTTTTATTTTTTATTTTCGATATTTTTTTTTGTGATTTGATAATATCAATACTAAAAAAAAGACGAAAGAAAGAAGAAGAGAAGGAAGTGTGTGTGGTTGGTTGCCTTCTAATTTTTCTTTCCTCTTTTTTTATTTTTGTCTGAAATTTTTGTTTATAACAAAAAATTTTTTCAGATAGCAATTGGAGTTTTCATAAATTTCAAAGGATTTCAAAGACTTGAAGAGATTTACCAATATTTCAGAGGATTTCATAGAATTTCAATAATTTCATGCGTTTTATATATTTTTCTTCTCAATTTTGGAAGATTTAGAAGAATTTCATATTAGATTTATAAGGTTTTAGGATATTTTAAAAGGTTTCAGGATATTTGAAAATATTTTAAGGGATTTGAGAAAATATTTCTAAGGATTTTAAAGGG
>JAAAKG020119418.1:0-15127 GCA_010014905.2 Druon quercuslanigerum
TATCATAGCATGTTACGCGCCAGTTGATAGTGATCCCAGAGAAGTAAAAGACGCCTTCTGGGATACTTTAAATGATAAAATAAATGTTTGAAATCATAGTGAAAGAATAATTCTACTATAGTGGAAGCTTCTAATGTGTCCCATAAGGGTGTACATTTTTCTTTCACCTTCTTCCTATTCCTTAACACACCTCCCACACCCTTTTTGGTGGTGGGAGGTGAACCTACAGTTTAAGGTGGGTTCCAAACCACCAAGAGCAACAGCCTAAAGTACTTAGAGAACCTTTTTCTCTGGAGGTACCGGTCCCACGACTTTCCGGAGATGAACAACTCCCTTGCTCGGCTAGTGTTCACCGCATGGGCCACCGAGGTTCTACCAGAGTGCGAGGCGGGAATCGAAACCGCAAGCCGACAGAGTGGGTCCAAAGACTGCGCTTTAGCCCCCACGACCATCGTCCCACTTGAATAATTCTACTAGGAGAACAATACTACATGTATACGGGTGGCAAAGCGAGTGTAAGGGTAAATGGAAAATTGAGTGACTGGTTATATTACGCAAGGCGTTATACAAGGATGCGTTATGTCTTCATGGCTATTTATATTATTTATGGACAACTGTTTAAGAATAGCTCTTTTCGACGAAGAAGGTGTGGATTTTGAAACAGTAAGGGTACGTGGGTTAGCGTTCGCAAATGATGAGGTTGTTATGGCTGAGTCAATCGAAGACTTGCAAAGAATGTTGAATAAACTGAATACAAGAATGAAGACCATGGGTCTCCAAATTAACGTAAATAAAAGAAAAACTATGGCAGCCACAGTATGGTGTTCGAAGGGAAGAGTGAGAAAACAATATGCAACAATGTATTAAATGATGAGAGAATTGAACAAGTTGAGAAATTCGTATACCTTGGTAGCTTATTTAATAGGGATGGAAAGATAGATGAGGAGTTAGATAAACGCATAAACGAAGGTAAGAAGGTTATTGGTAAAAAAAGGCCCCCTTATCAGAAGTAAAAATATATTAAATAAAGCTAAAATGGCAATACATAATTCTATATTTGTACCGATTGTACTATATGGCAGCGAAACATGGACCTATCAAGAAAAAGATAAGAGTAAAATTAACGCGATTGACATGAAATTCTTGCGCATAATATGCGGGAAAACTCTGATGGACAAAGTGAGCAACGAAATAATCTGTAAAGAATGTGGTGCGGAAGAGATGCTTGTTGAGAGAATGAAGGATTAACGACTAACGAAACAAGTGTATCAAGGTAAAGTAAATGGCAGCGTGCCCAGAGGCAGACCGCGGAAAGAATGGTCAGAATATGTAAATGAGACCCTAGTTAGAAGGGACGTAAGAAGCCGTAGAAATACGAGAGCCTGCATGAAAAAATGCATATACGTTAAACAAACTAGAGAAGTATGCCAAAGCAGAAAAGTATGGGGGAAAACAGTTAATAAGAAGAGTGTCAGTAGATTGAATGACGCCTGAAACCAAAGACCTTGGATACTAATGGGCCCAAGTGGGGAACCTCACATGACGACTTTGTGAGGATCTTCACTTGAGGTGATTGCTAGAGAGATTGATCAGAAACCTGGGTCGGAGAAGTGTTGCGAAATGAACGAGTTATTTAAATAAATATCACGAGAATTCTAGATCAATCTAAAAATTCTATAACCTCTTCCTCACACTACTCCCTTCCCCACCGAGTGAGTCACGCCTACCCCGAAAGGGAAACTGCTTAATGTTGTAATAATAATAATAATAATAGTAATAATATATCTATGCATATAGAAAACACTAGATATTTCCAACGCAACGCGATAACCGAAGGATTCCCGAGCTGTTCTTGAAACTAATTATTTTCTCTAATACTATCATGTAAGTCATTATCATATCATACAATTATCAGAGCATTTCTTATGAATTTGATAATTTCTCAGCAAATAAAGAAGGCAGTGTCTATACTTCCGGGCTCAATCATACCCCCTTTCATTTTTCAGCCAGCCTGTCCGTTTCATTCGTTTGGTTGTTCAGATCAGTTATTACGAGATCTTCATTGGCAAACATCATAATGAAGTTTTTCATTTTGCCGATTCTTCTATTTTTTTGCACTTTCCCAGTAAGTGTACTCTTTAAATTATTATATTAATGCATAAGTCGATGATATTTTTGTATTGGTGTTGTTTTGACCATTAAGTGTGTTTTCTTTGTAAAAGGACAATGTACTTCGCTCAACAAAATGTTGTGTTATCCGTTTTGATAGAAAATATTTTATTTATACAGTGACATTTTTTCCAACAATATATCTGCTGAATTTGTTAAATGACACATAAAACATTATATGCACTATTTTTTGACTTATATGGATACCGTGAAGGGGATGGCGGTTTTTTAACATTCCCTAAAATGCTCATCATAATTTTCATAGAAAAAAGTTCAATATTTTTCCAAAAAGAATTAAAAACTTACCGAAATATTGAACTTGTTCCAATATGTTCTTTTGGTCATTTTTAAGTATTTTTCCGAATTATATTTATTATATTTTTATATTTATTTATTTATTATATTTTATATTTATAATTATATTTTGTTCAATCTTTCTAGATAATTAGTTCAACGACTCGCTTACAGCTGATTGTTTTGTAGTATTTCGATATATTTTCTGGTATTCTAGAGAAAAACTTATAATATATATGTCATAAAAATAATGAGCGCTGTAGCGAATTTTAACAAAAGGACTGTCTATTTATACTATTGAATAATACTGCATAGTATACCCATACAATATCCCAATATACAATTCTGTCTCATTAGGTGGATATTAATTCATTAGATGGGGAGTCAAAATGGATTTTCAATATCAATAGATATAAGCAACTAAGAGTTAAAACAGTGGAAGCTGGCAAAACCCTTGATAAACTTTGCGATACAGAGTTTTGCTTTGAATTAACAGAATTGACAGCATGGTTAATTAGCAACGTGACAGACTCGGCAATTTCTAAGTTGGAACAAAGTGTTGGGGTAAGCATTTTTTGATTTTACTTTTATTAATTAAAATTTATGTATAATTATGGTAAGCAGTTTACTGCATGCAATTTTTATGAAAATTGGATTATGATTAGGAGTACAACAATTCAACATATATTTCCACAATACGTGATAATTGCGCCAAACAAGCTACGACTGATGTACTACAATTTATTGAGAATGAGTGCTATTCTCTCAGAAAATATCTCAATGAAACTCAAGAGAGGCTTACGAGAATTGAATTGGCAAACCTGAGACAGGTATATCAAGATATAATACATTGAAATAATCGTTTTTCATAGTAATCGCGGTTTTAAAGATATTACCCAATCTTCAAAAACACGAGAAAACATTTCAAGCGTCTTTTTACTTTTCGAATCTCTAGCTAATATTTTGTTAATAAACGTAAATATTTGTTTATTTCAAACATAAATTTTTTCTCTTTCTCAAAATTCCTAATTTTCTACTGTTTTTGTGTGTGTTTTTTGTTGAAAACGGCACAATGTACAGGTAAATAGAGGAATAAATTTGGTTTGAATTTTGAAAATACATACCAGTTTTCTTATTTCATTAAAAAGAGATTCCATAATTAGAAAGGCATGTTTTTTTGTGATTTTGAATAAAATGAACGAAATTGCGTTTTTTATTATTTAAAAAATTTGTTCTTACCCTATATTGCACACGAGGTTATTCAGTTCCGTAAACATCAACATATTGAACATATTATGTACCTACTATAAAAATACTACTGTCTTCTTGGCGCACATGATACTTTATGTAACAAAAGTATGATTTACAAGTTTATCACGTCTGAAATTAGAGGTTAGGTTGACGTGGCCGAGGAGTATTATGGACTCATTATTGAACTGCGCTCATGCGCATTCGCTACCACTCGCTCTGTTCTGTAAATGGCTACTTTCAGAACTAAAAAAAAAACGCTGGTAAAACGCGTAATTCATATATGTGTTACATAAACAATGTTTTTACGATATGCAGTAAAATCCGATTGGGAAAAAAAAAATTTCTGTGGAGTAATAGATTGTCTTGATCGATAATTACCCCGAATGGCAGCTAGTATTTGTTAGTCATTCCATAAATAAATCTTTTAGTGATATGCCAATTAACAATTATATTTTATATTTTTTTCGGCCCACCCTGTGGGTGGATGAGATGTTCCTGATTGAGGAGCAACAAAATTTGATGAGAAAAAGTTATCCAGTTTCGAGGAAGCAGCTATGTCATTTGATAATCTCAATGTGACGTAGACCACAGATTGAAAAGCTCGACTGCGGATTGCAATTAAAAATGTAATAATAAGTTTCAATAGAAATCAAAACTGACCGATTTAGTTTCTAAATTTGGGTCTAAAAAATTTGATGTAAGAAATGTAGCCAATTTGGAGTAAGTCTACCAAGAATTAAATATGTATTATGCATCGGACATAATTCACTATTTGATGAATTTTTACTTTTAACGAATTTTAAATTGTGTTCCTATTTTCATTTCTTTGCATTCCTTTTACATTCTCATCAAGATAAGAAGATATCGGTGTTATGTTAAAACTTAATTACGCAGATAGTCCCCCTGAATTCGAAAAAAAGTTTTAAGTTCATGTCTGCGTGTCGTTGTCGTCTGTATACCGGATAAGTTTCGAAAGACAAATTAGATTAGATTGTTCTTTGGCATACGCTTTTAGAGACCAAAAAGAAAGATCGGGTTCGTTAACCAGCTATTTTGGATATAAATTCAAAAAGTTAAAGCATTTTCAATATTTTCGAGACTAATTTTTTTAAGGTTTGAAAATTCTATGTACTACTATTTATAGTACACAAAAAGTCGAACTAATTATCCGAAATACTTTTTTTGATAAAAAGAAAATTACCTAAGTTATAGCATTTCCAAAATGAAAAAAATAATAAAACGAAAATGAAAATTTTATGTCAAACAAAGCACGATATGAAAAAAGTCAAAAGAAGAAAAACTTTACTTCTTGAAGGCCCGACAAGATTATCATAACAGCTTCTTGAATTTTCTTGAAAAATCAAAAATTTAAGTTTCGATCGGACAAAAAATAATATAAAATCAATAATTCCTTTTTCTGGTAAAACCGAGTAAGATGCGCAAAAAGTTTAATAAAAAAAAATCACCTTAGCAAGATTTAAAAGTATGTTAAGAGTTTATTTTTTTATAGGATAAGTATTTTTTGTTTTAGTTGCAACAAAATATTAAAAATAAAACAATTGAACTTTTCGACAAATGATACAAACAATGAAAATAGTAAATTGACCAAAGATGTTCATCTAAACAATATAGCTACAAATTTGTCATAAATAATTTCTTGATATGATTCGTAGTTTTTGTTTTATCCTTAAAAAAAAAGAATTAAAAATTTAAAAAAAAAATCTATTTTGAAAGGTATGAAAAAAATTAATAAACAAAAGTTGCTCAGCCAAAAAGGACCTACAATTTTGTAATGAATAATTTTGCGACAGAACGAGTAGATTTTCTTTTAATCGCAAAGAAGAAATAAAAAATAAAAAAAATATATAAAAAGAAGGCAATATAAACACGTGTGTTTTAATATCTATGCACATTATGAATTGCAATGATGTAAATTTATTGAAAAGATACAGGTTTTAGCTTAGTTAAAAATAAAATTTAATGAAAAATAAGAAACAAATCTTGAAGTAATCATGATAAATAAAATGTGTACTTTATTTTGCAATATCTAAATAATTAATCCCAGGCCGAGGTATATAAATAAATTTAATATGTATTTGATATGAAAGTGTTGAAGATAATGTATAAAAATGAAATTTTTATCAAAATCGAATGTGAAGCACGAGATACTTAATGAGAATGTGATCGCTTAAGCCAAAAGAGCTTTAACAAAAGAGAATTCTCAATCACAAAATTACAGTTTTTGATGCTTTAGCCTTTCATTTTAAAAAGTCTGTGCACAAATGTATGAAAAATACTAGACGGAACGCGCCATAAATATATCATCGAGTGCGAAGCGCGAGAACCAACAGTCGCGCGCGACGCGAGATGATAATGTGCTCACGCAGATGGCAGATTTAAAAAATTTATATTTGTTTTCGACTTATCCTGACCTTTGATTTCCGTCGCAATAAAGGGTCAATTCTTTCAATTTTCAAGTTTTTGATTTTTCTTTCCTCGTCTCGTCAGTCCGCGCAAGCCAAGCAACAAGTTCTGTTCATTTTAAATACAAAGTCTGAATTTATTCTTAAAAAATACCGCGCTTTTCGGTGTTTTTAATTTGTCAAAACATTATGATTCAAAAATATTATCTTATCCAAGAAAATCAAAATTCAGTGTGACAATGACGCATTATATGTCAGTCGAATGTTAATTGAAAAGCCTTTAAAGAAAGATTTGTTTCAGTGAACAATAATAATTTCAAGAAATGTTGATGTTGAAGGAGGAAAAATGACCCATATGAACTTTCTCTAAAGCTCAAAAATAAATTTAATATCATTATTTTAATTACAATGTTTAGGTCCAAAGTGAAATACTATCATCTATAGACTTTGAAATGCCTCCTTATCTCAACGGAAGCTGTTTCAGAAAATCTATTACTTACAGCCAAGGAATAATTTGCTTGCTTTGTAAGGCACCGAAAATTCGAACGTCTATTATGACATATCAAAATAATGTGGAAAAATTCAAGGAAAGATACCATTATATCCTGAAAGACAGAGTCCTAAAAAAAGATTCTCTTCTTGTGAAATTAAACAATATTAGAGTACCAAAAATCGACTGCCCAATATAAATAAAGCATCCATTTAGGAATTATTATTAAGGGGAAAATCCTTCTATAGGAAACCTTTATCTAATCATTTTAATATTATCGTCCAAAAAAGAATATACAGATTCCCGCTTCAAAGCTCTCTTTAATATACGAAAATCTCGAAAGATTTTCAATGTATTAAAAAAAAAACGATTAAAGCCAAGGTTTAATAATGAGATACTAATATCACTTATAGGCTTAACAATGATCCTAAAGAATATTTGTGTAAATAGGGAAATCAATGAGAAAAATATGGGACTCTTAGGAGAATTGCAAAAGTATATAAAATATAATACATATTACAAATTTGTAATCAAGTTAAGTTGAATACAACTTTGAACAATTTGGATTTCAGTAGTTTAGAATATCAGAACTTGGAATTCCTCAAATTAGGATCTTTTTCCTAAATATTTAGTTTTCTGATTGTAATTATATGTTTTAGTTTTAATTTATATAAAGGATTCCTTAATACATTGAAAAAGAATCCTATTTAATTCATAATTCAATAAATCCAACATTAATTCGTTTTTACTTGTCAGTAATAAATATTATCGTGATTGTCAAAAGATTTCAAAAAAATTCAAAAGACCTTAAGAGATTTCCAAAGATTTCCAAATATTTACACAGATGTCAAGGGTTATAAATGATTTCGAAACATTTCAAGAGATTTGACAAATATTCCAAAGATTTCAGGATGGTATGTACATTATATTTCAACAGCGATCAACTCGTCGAGACGTTTTAATAATTTTCATAATAAATAGAGGACTTTTAGGGGAATTACATGCAAACTAAGGGACAATTAGTGAATATTCTCCAAATAGAAAACTTTTAGAAGAAATGGAAGACAGCATGTAGAGAAATGTATGGTCAAAGTTAGAGGGGTCGAAATTTAGAGAGATTTCCAAATCGACCGTTGACAGCGATCACAGAATAAAGTAATGATAAAATTTGTTACAGAAAATTTTTTAGAGGGATAAAGTTTTATTCAGACATTCGCGTTTTTCAAAACATATGTGTTGTCATGGAAAAACAAAAGAAAGTTTAACCGATATTTCGTTAAAGTTTATCCTGTGAAGGTTATTTTTGTTGCAGCGAATCTTTCATCGGAAATCGATGTAAAGTTTATCTTCTGTTTTTTCTGTGATCGGATCAGCCAGCTTAAGATGACCGAGGCGACGGTCCGAGCCAATCGAATCAACTTTCTGTGATTGTCGATTTGGACCTCTTGTTTTAGCCTTCTAGCGATGGTCGCTGTAGCCATATTCAAGAGCTCGCCTCCAAAATTTCATTTGTAATATTGTTTACTCGTTCCTTAGAGGGCTATCAAATAAAATTTCGTCCACTGGTGCTAAATAATGTTCGACATGCTGTAGTCGAAACCTTTGAACATTGTTTTTTGACAATTCTATTAGAGTCAAATGAGCTACTGTATTCCTTTGCAAAGATAAATGACCTACTCTTGCATAGTTTACCCGCTTTAGATTCCTCAAATGCTATTATGATAGACACGATATGGATTTTTTAAATGGTTTCTTTACAGTTTTATATCTTATATAACTGTATATGTATACAATAAATAGTGTAAACATGTTGTAATCATAAAATAAATACTGATCTACGAATGTATCATATTTTATTTCCCTTCTTAACATTGTCGTATCGATTAAATACTTCAACCGAGCATATTCAATATCAGTGGCGTAACCAGGATTTGATTATGGGAGGGATTCGAAAGGCTGAACAGAAAGCACGTTACTACTTACAGGAAAAAATTAGGTTTAACGAAGCAAAGTATAGAAATGTCATATTTATCATTCTTGAGGGGAGAACTGTTTCCAAATCATAAAAACTCTGCATTATCAGGAAAAACGGATTATTATATTATTCCTATGACAATATTTATTGCTAAAATTCCATAGTCCAGGAATAATAAACCGTTTTTTATGAATGAAATGTATTTGGTTTTTTATATTACAGAGAGGGTTAGATAGAGATTATATATTTAAAGCAGCAGTACCTAATTTAATTTTCTTTTCGAACTTTATTGTAAAAAATGCGCGAAAGACGAGCTGCTTATAGTCACATTTTACATAATTTCAGATTCCAATGTTTTTTAAAAAGTACTATCAATAATTCAGCAATATTAGCTGCATTTTCTATTCGGTTAATCTAGTGTTTACTTTTACATATTTATCTACAAAGGTATGTATAGACTTGTCATAAATACCATAAATTATCTACCATTTATATTTTTCTCTAATATGGAATTAATGAGAAAATTCGGTTTGTAGCAGTACAATTTCAAAATATTATTTTTTATTACAGTTTGATTCGAAGAAGATTTTAAATAGTAACCTTTTTACGCCCAAGATTTTTAGTATTACCCTTTAGATTATGTTTTTCAGAAATTTATATTTTTTTATGAGCGTTGGGAAAAATTCTCAGAAAGGTACATCACATGTCTTGTGAACTGAGATAGTTTACAAAAATGTAAAACTATTCAGCATTGCATTGTCTTTCAAATTGGAATTACTAGCTCTAATTTTTAAAAGAGCGTCTGCATAAACCGAAAAAATTTAGCTATTTTTATCAAAATTATATTTAAAAAGCCTCTTTTTCAGCTCCTCTATTTGTACTGAAAAATCCAGGTATTTCTATCGAACTTTCGATGTACGCAGCCACGGCCAATTTTAAAAGCTGTTTAATTTGAAAGCCATCAAAGTTTAAATGAGTTAAATCCGGACCGTATTCACGTTAAAACTATTGAATTTGAAATATTTCTTTAAAATTATTCTATTCTGAAATTTCAAAAACAATTTTCGTAATATATGAGAACTTGTATTTCATATTATTGCATTTTAACGTGTAAAGATTTTTATTTGTTCCGCTATATGGGCGATTTTCAAATAGATTACAATTTTTATGTCCCTCGATGTTTCTTCGAGGTACTGAGAATATTTTTGACCTATTTAAGGAGTTCCAGCACATATGCTAGCCTACTTTCTCAGTTGATACAGAAAAAGTACACAGAATAGCTAGAAATATCCGTTTTGTAATAAAATAGTCCGTTCTTAGCCGTTGCATGTGCCCCTCTCTATAGATTTACATATTTGAACTATGAAATGAGTAATAAAAATAATGGTGCAGTATTGCTCTTGGGCTCTTTTTTTAAATATATGATGCAGTTCAAATTACAATACTAACATTGTAGATATTATATATACTGATTGAAACAATCATGCTTTTATGCCTGTCCCTCGTTTTGTTAACAACTCCGTAGCCTCTATAATTTTGTAACGAATTCGAGGTGATATCGAGGTGAGTAGGTGATATCATAATGGATTATGTAAAAAAATAAGTCGTTTTATTAAATTTTTAAAATATATGGCATTTCCAGAATCTTAAGATTGATTAAATCTTAAATCTTTATAAGTCGTCTGAGAACACGGAAAAATCTTTGGATTGAACCTGGTATAATAACTGCGAAGCCTCCCAAAATATGAATGACAAACGAAAAATAATCGTTTTGTTAAAAAAGAATCTCACCATAAAATTTGTAAGATTCCTGGAACAAAACCCTTGCACAAACTTGGAATTATTTAAAAAAAAAGGTAAATTATATCACTTGAATGCTAAGAAAAAAAACCACTCAGACGCTTTTTAAGCAGAGTTGTGCGGTCGTTAGCTCGAATTTTTAATACGAATTTAGACATGCTTAAAACATTTGATTTTTTTAAACAGAAAAAATCTAAATATTTGTCATAGATATTTTGTTTACAAAGAATTTTGGAACTCGCATACAAATTTACCACAAGGATATATATTCAAATTATAAAAATCAATCTTTATACTAATGTACTTTAAGAAAGAGAATAATTTATCCACAACGTAATAAATCAATAGGTTAAACAGCTTTCCTACGTTATGAAGTACAGCTTAGTATTTAGAACTTCAATTTCAGTCTCATTTCGGAAACTAAAATTAAAATCGAAAATGCATTCGATTTTATAGTGTTCGACCTTTAATTTATTAAACGCGAGATCATCTAATTTACATCTTTCCGTAAATTTAAAGACGTTCAATTTTTATCGTTTTCAATTTCCAGTTATTCCATTCTGAAAGACAAAAGTGTTATATATATGTGTGTTATATATGTGTTATATATATATATATATATCTGAAAAAACTCTTTCTGAACAAGCTTTCCTGTAAACCTGAACCATCGTACATTCGCTGCCAGTTCAGCGTGTACTCCCTTACAAAAATTTGTATATAAATCGTCGAAACAGATTACTGCTGACACACTTCATAATCGAGATCCACCCCCATTCAATGTCCATCTTGAAAAATCATGTTTCACACGGTAGGATTGTGAATTAAGCCAAGTGCATTGTGCCTAGTATAAAAAAAACATGCGTGAAGTTCGTCTCAGGTGTAGGTATGTCACAATGAATTCTGTTCTTACAATAAGGGAGGGTTGGTAAAATTGCAGCCGAGTCAATAACGCGAAATATATTTATAAATGAAAAGGGCGGTTGATTATCGAGTATGAATGGCGTGGGAGTTTATAAAAGTGAAGAGAGACGGTGTGTGGCCGTGGACGAGTGACAATACGACGTCTATAAATTAGAGGATCTCAAGAGATACGCTGTGTCGAAAAAGTAGCGTGACATGAGATCATCGAACAGTAGGAGGAAACCCTCGAATTTTTCGTTTTCACGCGCCATAAAGAAGTCCAGGACGTCTGTGGTCGCATACAATGGGGAACGACAAGTGACCGCAATATTATCCAGGGTGCCCATCGTGAAACTATCAGGAGTTCTTGAATCGCTTGGGCGTAGCGTCTTTACATTTTCGAGGACCCTGGAATCTAAAAATGATTTACGATTCTTACGCACCAAAAACGATTGGGAACGACAAAAACTTGCGAAAGGATTTCACACGCATCCTCTATTCCAATATTCCGTAGAATTTTAGGATCATTTTTATGCGCTTCAAAGTGTCTGCATGCTTAAAAAGGTGTATTCAGTGTCTTGGAATTAAAATATATTTTAGTATACTTGGAAAAAATGAAGGTTCTTTCAAGATCGAACTTAAATCTACTTTCTTATGAATCATATTATGTATACTAAAATCAGAACACCAAAAATCTTACAAATCAAAATTAGATTTCCACCTATCTTCTTTCCGCCTCAATAGAGGTAATTTGGTAACAAAAGAAAAAAGGAAAAAAGGAAAAAGTCAACCAAAAACCAACCTCTCACTTTTTCCTTATTCATTCTCCGTCTTTTTATGCTACTACGAGCCAACATGTTTCGAGATCAATTTAGATCTCCTCATCAAGGATTATTTATACAAAAACTATACCAGTTTGAACAATAGAGCATTATATTAATTATATTCACATAATACCTGAAAATGAAACGAAGGCATTAATAAAAAAAGTTATTTGGTAGACTGGATGACCCCAGGATCTATGTTGTGAGAAGAAGCGCAAAGGGATGAATAAAGTACTAGAGCGGGAAAGAGGGAGTACTTTAATGATAGAAGATTAAAGATAGAAGACGGGACTAGAGTGAACTATGCAAAATTGGAAAAAGGGAGAGGGAAACACAAGTAATAGACTGATGTGAGATAAGTGTGGAATCAAAATACAGTAAATGGTATAGGATGATAAAAAAGGAAGGAGTAACAAAGTGTTTAGAAAAGGGTTGGGAAGAGAGAAGGTGGACCAGAGTAGCAAGATTAAGTTTGGGAAACGAGGTAAGGTAGGGGATGTATTGGGAAAAGGAAGAGAACAGAAAGTGCAGAATATGTGAATGGGAGGAGAAAACATGGTGGCATGTATGGGAAGGATGTAGGAGAGGAATGAGAAAGAATAAAAGAATGCATGTGAAAAAATAGCAAAATAGAGATAGAAGAGAAGTAAAAGAAAAAGGAAACGGAGGTCGTTTAGATTATAAGTGTAAAGATTGTAAGTAATGGTTATGTAATAGCATAAGTAGACTCACTATCGTTCGCTGACACGTTATAAATTGCGCTGCCGCAGTAAATAAGGATATAGATATAAGATTTTATGTAAATAGATGTAAATATCTGTAAATAGTAGAGATAAGATTTTTTTGAAATATGTAGGCGTAAAGGTTGTAAGGAATGTAAGTCATGTAAATCCTGAGGACACACATTATTAATAATGAAGAAAAAGAATTCATGGTCACTCAAAACGAAACATACAAAAAATATAACCAACTTTAAAATTATAAATCGGAAAAACTTCCAACTTACATGTGTTAATTAAATATAATATAAAATTACTAAAAATAGATACTAACATGAACAGAAAATAAAATTTGACGAAAAAAATGCTTTGACGTTCATAAAAACATAAAAACAATATTTCTGAAAAATGCATTTCTTAGATCTTCTTGAATATTGAATTTTTGATCAGTAAAAACCATGCGAAGCGGGCATATTTTTTTAATTAAAAGTAGTTAAAGAAACGCATAATCAAATTAATACTGTGTCGACTATTATTTTTAATCTTTTGTTAATTGCAAATTAATAGATTGATAATCAAATGGTTTTATTCAATTTTAAATTCTATGTTCAAATATTGTTTTAGTCTAAAATGTTCCATTTTTAACACGTGCAATTTTATATTCTTTAAAGACATTTTTTCAAAATTTATCAATATTTGACTGTTTGTTTAAAATGAAAAATTATAAATGAAATATGCAAAACTGAACAATTTTCGTGCTCAAATTAAACTTAGAACCTTAGAATTTTAATTGTTTTATTTTGTTGAATTTTTAATTTGTTAATTACATTTTTTTATGTATAAATATCAATTGATTTTAAAAAAAGTGTTTAGTTATAAATGAAATTTAATTACGTACTATTTTACCGTTTATATTTTAAAATTACTTTAAAATGATTTAAGGTATAGTTGTCATTCTAAAAGTCAGTTTTCTGAAAAAAAAATTTCTATGATTTTATGGTTTTCAATTTCAAAAGTAAATTTTTCTATTGCTGAAATCGTTAGAACAATTTTGTTTAAGATAACATTTTTTAAACTACTAACAATATTTTAAGATTATTAACTTACTTATAAAATTGCAAACAGTAGAGTTGCAGATAATGTTTTTCCGGAAAAATGATCCATAATTTATTAAAATTCAATAATTTTTCAAAAACTAATAAGAAACGACTTTCAGAAAAAATTTCGTCACAAAAAACATGGCTAAAATAATTGTTTTTTTGTAAATTTTAACATTTTTCATAAAAAAAAATTTTTAATTTGAAATGACATCAGTCATAATATATTGATTTTTAAAATCATAGAAAATTTACTTTTTCCAGATATATGATTGTTAGTACGAAAACTACCTTAACTTTCGACACTTACAAATTAATTGATTCTTTCTTTAATTTAGGGCATTGAATATTATAATGCGCATTTATATTTTTAACCAGAAACCTTTCAATTGTTCAATGTATTCAAGTTTTAAATATTAAACTTTGTAGTTTAACGGCTCCTTAGTGCCCTTAGTGCTTTGATTTTCTGTTCAGCTTTGATTTGATAACTTTAAATGAAAAAATGGTCAGCTATAAGAGTTAGAATTTTTCTAAATTAAATTACCATGACAATGTATTTGTGCTTCGGGAATAAACCAGGAAATCACAGGTAATCTTCGTCTTCTATTGCATCGGACCCTAATAAAAACTCAAGAGCACAATACAGTCGGAAATTCACTTTCAAAAGTCCATTTTTACCAAGTTTATATTAGAACAACTTTTTTGATATTCGAAATACAACAATACTCTATCTAGTTTATTTGTTAGCGTTTTCGAGACGCATCGACCGACCAATTCTTAAATCTTTTATTAAATAATAATACCGATTGATCAAATTAAAAAAATGGTTCCTTCTGTTGATATAGAGAAACTGGTTGATATTAGGAAAAATACGGTAAAGTATCGATATATTTATTCGAGTTCCCGAGACGCGCCAAATGATCAATAATTGATCAATCTTCCATAACCTCTTATGATCTAGCAATACCGATTTATAAATAAATTTCAAAAATATATTCTTTATCTTTCTTTCACGAAGGAAACTTATTTAATGATAATTTAATGATAATTTATAATGACCCTCCATCAATACACCATAATAAAATTTTAGATCAGTTGGAAATTAGTCCTAGTGATGCCGTCGAGCGATATTTCCCGATCTCGACGCGATCCCGAGTCGATCCCAGCCTCCTGTATCGGGTGTGG
>JAAAKG020119429.1:0-15127 GCA_010014905.2 Druon quercuslanigerum
AGGATGTAATTGATTGATGAAATCGAAAAACTTATTTAGTTCATTTAGTCCATGTCGCCAGATGACAAAGGTATCGTTTAAGTAACGGAACCAAAATTCCGGCTTAAGCTTGGATTGATTGAAGATTTTGGTTTCTAGATGTTCCATAAAGACGTTGGCTATTACAGGTGAGGTTGGAGATCCCATTGCTGCTCTTAAGGTTTGTTCATAGAATTCCTTGTTAAAAGAGAAGTAAGTATTATTGAGACAGTGCTCTATCAAAGGTATGAGCTCGAAGAAGAAGTTTGCAAAAGATTTAATAATATCAATTGTATTAGAGATTGGTACTTTTATAAAGACAGATGTTACGTCGAAACTCACTATGATGTCTTGGGTTTGAATGCGAATCTGTTGTATCTTTTTGATAAAGTCAAAAGAGTTATTGACGTGGGTAACAGAGTTTCCTGTGAAAGGATTCAGTTTATTGGCGAGGAAGCTTGCTAGCTTGTAATAAGGTGAGTTTATTGCGCTGATGATCGGCCTGAGTGGAATGTTGTTTTTGTTGATTTTTTGGAGTCCGTAAAGTCTTGGAGAGATGGGATTAGTAGGTATTAATTTAGCTATTGTTTCTCTATCAAGTTTAGTGTTTTTTGGAAGGGTATTTGTTTTACTGAATATTTTTTTATTGTGGGGTCCTTTTTAAGTTTTTTGTATGTATCGTCAGTTAGAAGGTCCATTTATTTGTTATTAAAGTTTTCTTTATTCATTATTACTGTTTTGTTGCTTTTATCTTCGGGTAATATTATAATTTCTTTATTCTTATTGAGTTCTTTAATTGCGATTTTTTCCTGTTTTGTTAAGATTGAGGAGGGAACTTGAGCTTGGCGTAAAATGTTGGCCGTCCTAGGTCGTATGTCATTCGCTGTTTCAGGTGGAAGGGTATAGATTGGGGATTCCAAATTACTGATTATTTCTTCTTTCGGAATTTGCAGGGAGATACTGCAAAAAATGTGTCCTTTAGATACGACTGAAATCATTTCGTTGCTAAGAGGATGGTCAGAGATGTTCTTACTGTGTTAGTTAAGTCTGTATGCCCTACTGGAAGTAATTTGTCTAGTTTTTTATTTTTTTTTTAGTTTGAAGATCTTTGACCCGTTGGGATTGGTCTAATGATATGCAGTCCAATGTAGACCAAATGTCAGATCTGAAATTATTTGATAGGAAAAGATGAAGTTGTAACAGTTTTTTGGAGGTAGTGTATAAGACAAATTTGGTGTGTTTTATTCTTTCTTTTAAGAGAAGCAAACTTGTTTTATGCAAAATTGATTTGGATTTTGATTAAAATTAAAATTGATATTTTATTTGTAAGAATTTTGGAACGATTTTGTTGTCCCTGCACCGTTTTAAAAAAGCTAAAGATGTTACCTTATGGTTATGGTTATACCTTATGGTATGGTAATGGTTAAACCGAGGTCAAATTTTCGAAATTTTTTTTGTTTTATTCTTTTAACACGTAGGGGCAACACAAAGCTGAGGTGGATTTGGTACCAACGACCTTGATCACCTTGATCATGAGCCCGACTTGAAAGATCACTAGAAGGACAAAGTGTTTGTTTTCTTTAACTAATACACCCGAAACCAAACCCTTAAACTCACAAGCTCCAAACCAACAAACTTCACACTTTGACCTTCGAATGATGTTCTAATGATGATCATGTTCTACACGATTTTTGAAATTTGACCTCGATTTAACCTTTATTTGACCTCGTCAATATTGAGTTTAACTATTATTTCGAACGTAAAATTTCCCGCCCTTTCAGAATCTAATGTCAAAAATAGGGGTTCACATTTTAAAAAAGAAATGTGACCTTCAAATAACCTTGAAAATTGATCTCAAAGTCAAAACCGATTTTTCAGAAAGATGGCCCCTATTTTCAACTAAAATGAATTGCATTTACATCTCAAAAAGTTGATTTTTCAACCAGAAATGGAATAGATAAACCTTTAGTTAAAAAATTTATTTCTAACTCAAAGATGAAACAAATATTTAACTAAACATTAAATTTTTAACCGAAATAAAAATATTCTCAATCCAAACTGTAATATTCTAGTTTACAGTTTAAAAAATGTATGTTTAACAAAAAACGAATTTCTAACGAAAAATGTAATTGTTGAATGTTTGTCCCAAAAAGATGAAAAAACATCAATTTTCGTTTAATCAATTTGTTCCATTTTTATCCCCAAAAGAAGAAAATTTCAAATTTCAGTAAAATTTATTTTGAACCAAAAAAGTGAATTTTCTATAAAAATGATGAATCGCCTAAAAAAAAATTAATTTTAACAAAGATGTGACTTTTAACCAAATTGTTGACTTTGTATCCCAAAAGGATGAATTTTTAACTAAAAAATATCAATTTTGAAAAAAAGGTGAAACTACTTTTCAACTACAATATTGAACCTTCTAGAAATAATTAAATCCAACGAAGGTGTAACCTTCAACCAAAACGTTAAATTTGTAAGAAAAAAGATGCATACTTATACAAAACTATATAGCTAATATTGAAACCAAAAAAGATTTTAATTTTAAACAAAAAACGTTGAAATCAACCAAAAAATATAAACATTAAAAAAACTAATTAACTCGTCAACCAAAAAAAAATTGATTTGCATTTAAAAAGATTACAACTATGAAATATAAACTTTCTAAACCAAAATGGAAAATGTAAATTGACAGTTAAAGAAAAATTTATTTTTTACAAAGAAAAAAGACGAATTTTTAATGAAAAATGTAACACTTGATATACGAAACAAAAATATTACTAATTTAAAGTAAAATACAGTTGAATTCAACCAAAAAGACAAAAATTTTAAACAAACGAATTTATATTTAAACAAAAAATTATTTGAATTCGCAAGCTAAAAAGGGGAACTTTCTACAAAACAGTTGAATTTTGAGCCCGCAAATATAAATTTTCAAAACCAAAAAAGAATCATTTTTAACAAAAAAATATGGTAGTAGTCTTTTCAACCAAAAAGAATTAACTTCGAGCCAAAAATAGTCGAAGTTTCTACGAAAGAGGAAAATTTTTAATTGGATTAGTTTAATTTTCAGTTTGAATTATTTATTTTTTGAGCGAAAAAAGAAACAAATATTTATCTCTAGAAATTAATTTTTTCTCTTTTCTAAAGAAATTTTGGTTTATTAACTTAATTCCGACTCCCACATCTGAAAGACTTGCAACTTCCTAGGACCAAACAGAAATTTTTTAGAAAATTTTCAATTTCAGGGTGGGGTAAAATTCTAATTTTCCTATGAATTATTTCTTTACTTCTAATGCCCACTTTTCAAATACAAATGCACATGAAGGCGGTTTTGCCTTGGTCGTTCAAAAATTACGTAAAGTCTTATGGTTGGGTGGAGAAAGGTCAACGATTTTTCTGTGCTCTCTTACATGGGTGAAGGGGAGTTACGTGGTCAATAACGTTTCTTACGTAAATATTTTCAAGAGACAGAAGTTTAAAATATTTTATTGTAAACAAATGTATTACTTGTACTAAAAAAAATAAGTGAAAGAATAAATTATTTAGTAATCATAAATTTACGAAATAATAATAAATTAATAAATAAATAAGGGTTCACCTAAAAATTATGTAAGGCGTTTCCTGAAATTCTTAACATCATTTCTTCAGGACCTTAAGTGTTGAGTAGTACTAAAATATAAATGATTAAATTTATTTATTACAGGCTTCTCAGTTATCCTTTTTGATTGAAAATTCAAAAATGTTGTAAAAATACATATTTTAACTTAGAAATTCATCAATTTAATTGATATTTTTTCTTTTTCGGTTAGAAAGTTCATACTTTTTATAATTTAAGAATTTAAGAATTTAAGAATTTAATTTTTTCATTAAATTTAACTCTTTCTGATTGGTTAAAAATGGAATTTTCGTTACATAATTAGAAATTTTTTACAAAATTCATTTTTTCTATTTAAACTTAAAAAGGATAGAAAAACAAACCCTTGTGAGATAAATTTGTTTTTTGAATTCAAACATCATTTTATTATAAACATTTGACTTCTTAATTTTTTGTTAAAAATTGATCTTCTTAGTTTAAAAATTCAACTATTTGGTTGAAGATTTAGGTATTTGATGAAAAATTTAACTTTTTGGTATAAAATAATTCCTTTTAGCAGAAAATTGAACTATATGGTTTTCAATTGATGTACTTTTTTTAAATTTCGCATTTTTCTGTGGAAAATGAATTTTTTAGCAAAAACTGTCACTGTTTGTTTTTAATTATACAGTAGTAGTTAACGATTCAGGTTTTATTTTTAATTCGTATTTTTTGGTTATTTTCAACTGTTTATTATTATAAATTAAAATCTTTTTTTGGTTGAAATATAAGATATTACGAAGTTTGGTTCATATTTTGTTTTGAAATTCATTTTTTATCTATAAATTTAATTATTGTGTCGGAAAATAACTTTTTTATTAAATATTAAAATTTTTTGCACAAAACTCATATTTTTGGCTTAAAAATTCAACATTTTCATTGGCATTTTTTTCATTTGAATTTTTGAAGTGTTAATTTCATCTTTTTTTGTAAAGACTGCTATTTTCTTTGTTGAAAGTTTACATATTTTGTTAAAAAATTATATTTTTTACTTTAAAATTCACTTGCGTTGGTAAAAGCTTTTTTTAATGAAAGCTTATCTCTTGTTAAAAATGTAACTATTTTGTTGAAAATTAATTTCTTCCTGAAAATTCATATTTTCTGATTTTAAATTCAATTCTTGTACCGAAAATTTGTATTTTGGCTTGAAGGTTCAACGATTTAGATTAAATTTTTTTATGACTAGCTATAAATTATTTACTTGAATTTAAATTTCGATGCAATAAATTTTAAATAAAAACTTTATTTTTCAGATCTATTCTCTCCTCTGTGTGTTTTCACAATTTCAAGAATATTCTGATGGACGTGGAAGAGCGACGGACGACAGCGAATACAGAGTTAGTAATAAAACTCACATACTCACTCCATATACAAAGTGATTACACCTCGCCGAGAAAAAAGTAAGATGAAACGTTACGTAAAATAAATGATATAAATAATATACATTTTTAAATATATAAAAATAATATAAATATAAATTTTTTCCAAATAAATATTACTTGTTAACTTACTAAATTAAAGTAGAATATATTTAAAATTGCGGTGTAAAGAAACGGGCGACGAAAAAAAATTAGACAGCAATCGACAACTTACTCTGAGGCCATTTTCATGTATTACATTATATTAAATAAATCCTATGAAAGCTAATTGGTTTGAATTTTTAATCTGGTTTCTTAAAACTTATGTTGACCTCTTTTTTAAGTTTTTAATGTTCAATCTTAAAGGCAAATTTTCAAAATAAAAGCCTTTTAAATTATGCGTTTGAAGGATAATGTTCTAAGTTGAATAACAGCACCTTCCTTTCTTCCTACGCTATTTTATATTTTTTATGCTTTTTTCATATTTTCAACGTATTTTTCTTTTTCATCGCTATTTTATATTTTCCCAGTGAGAAAAATATAATGGGGCATGGGAAAATGTAAAATAGCGTGAGCGAATAGAAAAAAGCGTGGTAAAGTATAAAAGAATCTTGAGAAAATATGGAATAACGTAAAAAAATATAAGTGCGCGTGGAAAAGAATGAAAAAAGCGTATGAAAGTATAAAGTTCTTTCTTATTGTTTCAGGTGAAACAATTTTCCAGATAAGCGTTTTATTGAGGAGAAAAGCAATGATTTTAGGCATTTGTCAATACAACGAAATTAAGAAATATATTCCACATTATAACGATCCTAAAGATGTCAATTTAAATTCATGTTTTTGATATTTTCCTGGCTCAAAGGTTTAAGAAATAATGATCTTTTTGTATTTAAATGTCAAGATATGTGAAATATTTAGACTAAAAAAACTTTACTTACTCACGCTTCTTTATGTTTTACCACGCCCCGTCGTATTTTTCGACGCTAATTCATATTTTCCCACATCCAATTTTTTTCACGCTATTTTATATTTTCCCATACTCTTTATTTTTCCCCATGCCATTGTATTTTTTCCCACGCTATGTCATATTTTTGCATGGGTTTTCCATTTTCCCCATGCCAATTCATATTATACCCATGCCCATTTTTTTCACAGTATTTTATAATTACCAACGCTTTTTTCTGTTTCCCGCGCTACATTATACTTTACCATGCCATTTATTAATTGCCCACGCCTCTTTTCCACTACGCTGTTTTATATTTGATAACACTCCTCTTTTTTCCTAAGCCATTGTATATTTTCCCACTCTTTTATATATTTCCTTATGTCCTTTACTTTTTTTCTATGATATTCCATATTTTCTTGTGGTCTTTTTTATTTTCTCACGCTATATTATAGTGTACCACACTATGTTATATTTTCCCACACTATTTCATTTTATGCCCACTTCTGCCCTTTTCCTCATGCTACTTTATATCATGCCACGCCCCTTCCTATTTCTGGACGCGATTTCATATTTGCCGATGCAATTTTTTTTCTCATTCTTTCTAACATTTTACCATGCTCCTTCTTATTCTTCAAGCTATTATATATTTTCCCACACTTTTTTATATTTTACCACGCCTTTTTTTATCTTCCTACGGTCTTTCGTATTTTACCAGGCCCTATTATATTTTCTCTCGCTATATTATAGTTTACCACACCATTTTATATTTTCCCACGCTATTTCATATTTTGCACGCTTCTTTCTTTTTCACCATGCTACTTCATATTATACCACGCCCCTTCCTTTTTTTCGACGAGATTTTGTATTTTCCTACGCCCTTGTTTCACATGCTATTCTGAATTTTACCACGCCCCTTATTTTCCCTTAATTTCATTTTCCCACGCCGTTTCTGATTTGCCACTGTATTTTATATTTTCTAATACCTTTATGTATTTTTCCACACTATATTATTCTTTACCACGCAATTTAATATTTGCTTACGCCCACTTTTTTCCACGCTGTTTTATATTTTACCACAACTTTTCTTTTGCTCAAGCTATTGTATTTTTTCCCAAGCCCTTTTCTTTTTTTTCCATGATACTTCATATTTTCCCATGCCCTTTTTCTTTTTTCCTACACTATATCATATTCTTCCATGTTCTTTTTAATATTCTCGCATGCCTTATTATATTTTCCCTTGGGCGTCGGCGTAGGAAAATAGAAAGGGGCGTGGAAAATTATGAAAAAAATGTGGGTAAGTATAAAGATCCTTTTATCTAATTATTTCATATTTCTTGAATTTTTAATACAACAAAAGCAATATTTCTTAAATATTTAAGCAAAGGAAACATTAAAAACATGCAATTAAATCGACATCTTATCTAATAATCTCTATATTATTGTGGAACATATTGCTGAATGCATAAATAAATTTCTAAAATCATCGCTTTGCGACAATTCATACGTCATATACAGGCACTGTTTTTCGGCAAGTTTGGTGAATAAAGTAGATTTATAATGGTGTTATATTGATCGTGAATAATTCATATCAAAGGATTCGCGGTCGATCTACGCATGCATGAATGTGTATGACACAATATATACTAGGGACCTTTCTCCTAGGAACCTATGTATTATGTGTCCGTACTTGCCGTTTCATTCTTACTTCCGCTCAGGACCGCGCACAACACAGGTGCTGTATGTAATGTGTGTCTGGATTATATTGAATACAAATCGCTTAATCGTCATTGTCGTACTTTACTGTGTTCCGTTCAAATCTACAGCACACCTGCTCATAGGTTATGGGCCCAGGTAACTGGAATTTGTGTTGAACTGTAAAAACACGCGAAATTGTGCGTACAAAGTCTTTTTTTGAGGTTATTTTAACGTGCTGCGTCATTTAGTGGAAACAAAGCAAAATGAATGCAGCTCGTTTTTCGCGAATCGAAACCTTGAACAAAGAAAACTATGATACATGGAAAATGCAAGTTGAAGCTTTACTAATTAAAAACAATGCGTGGGGCTACGTGAATAGTGGAATCCCGAAGCCGACTGGCACAGCGATGGATGCTTCTGTGCTAGAGTGGAAATTAGCCGACAGCAAAGCAAAATCTGATCTAATTTTCTGGATTCATCCCTCGGAGTTAAAACAAGTAAAGGGGTGCGTAACATCCCGAGAAGTATGGGTAAAGCTGAAAGCTATTTATCAGTGGAAATGACTCGCTCGGAAAGCTACCCTGTTGAAACAGCTTTTACTTCAGCTGTAAGAAGGAAGGAATTTTCCTGAGTTACTTAGCGGAATCAAAAGGCTGTAGAGAATGGCTTACTCAGGAAAAGAAAATTGAAACCGCGCGGGACAGTCGACGTCGAAATTCAAACACCTAAAAATCATTAAATTGACGTTCTTCTCATTGTTGGAGAGGAAGATGATGAGAGAAACGAGGGGGAGAAAATCGAGATCGACGAGAATGAAGACGCAGTGGAGAACGAGGACGATGAGAACGACGACGCAGCGGAAGGAGAAAGAAGAGGTCCAGGAAGACCACGGAAGATCCTTACAGGACTCAGAGAAAGACCAAGGAAGCAATATCATCCATCACAAAATGAAGCCAGGTATGTTAAATTGCAGGAAGCTTTTGTAGCAGAAATTCCTGCAAAGCAAGCATTCTGGTCCAGATAGCGAGGATTGGCTGCAAGCAATGGCTGAAGAAGTAAGGTCAATCCTGAAAAACGACACTTGGCTACTCGTGGAACGTCCTGGAAATAAGAAAATCATCGGAAGCCGAATGATTTTAAGAAACAAGTATAAACCAGACGGTTCACTGGATAGAAGAAAGGCTCGTACTGTGGTACGAAGTTTCGCTCAACAACCGGGAATTTACTTCAATGAAACGTTCACACCAGTAATTCGCTTAAATTCTCTACACCTGCTAGTCTCTCTCGCAGCAAACTATAGAATGGCGATCAAGCAGCTGGATGTTACAACTGCATATCTGAACGGTGTGATTTAGGAGGAAGTATTTATGGAAATCCCGAAATATCTGACGGAAGCCTTGGAAACCGTCATCCACATGGAAAGTAGTTGCAGCGAAATAAGGATCAAAGCAGAAAAGATGCTCCAGAAATTGGAAACTTGAGGCAAGGTATGTTTGTTTAAAAAAATCATTATATGGCCTACGCTAGGCCGGATGAGGCTGGCACGAAAAAATGGACGAAATGATGAGGAAGTTTGGTGCATCGCCATCTAACGCAGACCCTTGCGTGTACTATATAGAAGAAGGGGAAGACACGCTCTTGATCGCCGTGTACGTCGACGAGATCCTGGTTATCTCACGAAATAAAGGTAAGATTACTGAATTAAAAGAATACCTATCACAAGAATTGGAGATAAAGGATCTCGGTGAACCAAATACTGTCTTGGAATTGAGTTTCCACAAGACAAGAATAAGATCGCAATGCACCAAACGGGATACATTAGAGATGTGTTAGAACGTTTTAGAATGACAGATTCGAAACCTGTCAGTACGCCCATGGATGTGAATGTGAAACTCACAAAAATCAGAGCAGGATCCTGACGTTGTGGACAATAAGCTGCCATTCAGAGAATTGGTTGGTGCGCTCATGTACTTAGCTATTGCAACGAGACCTGACATAGCACACGCTGTTAGTGCATTAAGTCAGTTTAACACCTGCTACGGAGAAATTCACTGGACAGCGGCAAAGCGTGTATTGCGCTACCTAAAAGGATCAGCTGAGCTGGGGCTGGTATCTGAACCAGGGGCGAAGTCTCTCAAGGGATACGTCGATGTGAATCGGGCCAGCTGTTCGATAGATAGGCGTTCGTACACGGTGTACGCCTTTATCCTGGGAAATGGTGCAATTTCTAGGGAGTCCAAGAAGTAAAGAACAGTCGCCCTGTCATCAGCGGAAACCGAATATATGGGACTGGCGGAAGCTGCCAAGAAAACCATGCACCTTCGAGGATTTCTAAGGTTCTAAATGACAATATGGGGGGCCAACCAATCAAATCGACGTGCACCACCACTTTGTACATGAAGCATTGCAGAAGGAGCATTTAAAGCTGGAACATTTCTCAACTGACGACATGGTTGCTGATATGTTGATCAAAGCATTGCCGAGGCTAAAACATCAGCGATGTTTGAATATGCTTGGCGTTGGAAGCTTGAGGTCGTCTTTCAAATCATCGACACTGACTCGAAGGGAAGTGTTGTGTTATATTGATCGTGAGTAATTTATGTCGAAGGGTTCGCGGTCGATCTATGTATGCATGAATGTGTATGACACAATACATACTAGGGACCTTTGTCCTAGGGACTTATGCCTTATGTGTCTGTACTTGCCGTTTCATGCCTACTTCCGTTCGGGACCGCGCACAACATAGATGCTATGTGTAATGTGTATCTGGATTATATTTAATACAAATCGTTTAATCGTGATTGTCGTACTTTACTGTGTTCCGTTCAACTTCACAGAACACCTGCTCAAATTTATAACAGGATCATATGACGAAATATCTGTCGAGCTGCTCGTATTCTCTCCTTGATAAAACGCTAATTCTGAAAATCTTTCTAGGGGCTGCTCATACACATTCAAAGAAACAGTCTTACGTAAATTAATCCCAGACGACTGGGGGGCCATATTGTCCTTAAAACGGCCTAATTGGCAAACGTTTTTCACATGGAGTAAATTAAATAATTCTAACACTTAAAATTGATTTGTTTTCTTTGAAAGCAATTAAAACTGAACTGAAAATTGAAGCATTCAAAGCAGAACTCTTTTGAATTTTAAACTTTAAACACAGAAGCTTCAACATTGTTTAATTCAGAAACTTAACAATTTACACGTAAAAAATTGAAGCTTTTAACTATTTCCAATCAAACTATTAATATAATTATTATTTTTACACCATTAAGCCGTTTCCCCTTTCGGCGTAGGCGTGATTTACTCGGTAGGAGGGGAGTTGTATGAGGAAGAGGTTATAAAATTTTTAGATTGATCTAGAATTCTCGTGCTATTTATTTGAATAACACGTTCATTCCGCAACACTGCTCCGACCCAGGTTGCTGATCAATATCTCTAGCAATCACCCCAAGTGAAGATCCTCACAAGGTCCTCATGTGAGGTTCCCCACTAATAAATTTTAATAAAAAGTTTAACTTTTCATTTGAATGTTAAAAATCCTCAATTTTCCCCTGTCCAATCAATCAAAAGGTTTAAAAGAAAATTAGTCAATATTGGCACCGAGTGGGTGCAAGGAATGGTTTCGGAGCTTTACGTGTTTTTGTTTTAAGCCCTTTGTTAATTTTAGGCTGTATGTCTATTTTGGGCCCTATCGCTATTGTGGGTCCTATGTCTATTTTGGGCACTATTTCAAGTTTCGGCCCTTGTCAATGTGGGCCTTATGTAAATTTGTGGGATCTATGACTATTTCGGGCTATATGCCTATTCTGGACCCTATATGAATTTTGGGCCCTATGCCAAATTTGAGCCCTGTATAAAGAGCTGCACTTAGCATTAAGCGTACACGTGTTCGAGCCCATAGGCTGCGTCACCGCCCCCCCCCCCCCTAATTAAATAAATTAATAAGAAAAAGAGCTTCTTCGAATTAAGACAAAATTTCAAAAAAAAAAAAATCATTCTTCCCTTAAACTCAATAAAAATGTTAAAAATTAAAAATTACCCTTCTTGTAATTAATATGACTTTTTAAGAAATTTTTATTTGTAGCAAATTTTTGAAAAAACATTTTTTAAATATTTAAACAATTAATCATTGTTTATTTTCATATTTTGTAAAAATTGAGCCAGAGATGTATTAAGATATAATTCAGTACATATCGCATATATACTTTTTCGAAAAGTAAAAATGCCACAATAAATTATAATAAAAATGTTCAACAATGCGTAAATATTCAATCACATGGATGTTTGATTAAACAATTATAATTTTCTGCCATATTCATCGCTGTAGCAAACAGTGAACTATATCCACTGATTTTATAATTAGGAAAATTTTATTTGGATAGTATAATCACATTCGAGAATCCCATTGATTAAATCAATCACATTTTCAAAACTATATTCATCGCATTAAATATTAAGTTTGATATTTAAATTTTATTATTTAATTTATTATTAATTATATAATAATATTTGCAATAATATGCTTAATCAATTACATTCATTATAGAGATAGAATTTTTTATTACACATTCGTCGCCGCAGCAAATAGTGATTTAAATTATTTTTTTTAATTAAAACAGTTTCATCAATCAATGTGTATAATTTAATGAAAACTTTGCATCTAATTTTTAAATAAAATTATTATTTTATATTGCTTGTTTCATATTTTCCTACAAATCTTATATTTACTTATTGTATTTTGTGACTGGTATACGGTATATGCAATTTATATTTTTAAATAAGTTAATTTTCTTTTAAGCACTTTAATTAATAGTTTGTTGAGTTTTAAAAAGAAAATTTTAACAAATTGTTATTATTAACTATTTTTTATTTATGTAAATTATTTTTAAAGTATATTTCGAGTGAAATTATTCGGTGAATTAATAAAATTATTGATCTAAGTTAAAATTTAAAAGCTTGTGCAGTTCGAAATAAGAATTTTGAACTAGAAAATTAACTTTATTTTGAAAGAAAAATGTCCAGTTTACCAATAAAATGCGAACTAATTTAATAAAACCAAATAATAAATTCCAACTTGTTTGATTGAATAGTTTATTATTATATTGTTTGTTGAGCGATCTTTTTTGTTTAATAATTCAATTTTTTAGTTAAAAATGTAATTATTTTGTTAGAAATTCAACAATTTTATTAAAACGTCATCCTTTTTTTAAAAACTCCAACTGCTTTGGTGACAAATGTTGCTTTTGTCGTTGGAAATTCAACTATTCTGCTTTAGATGTCAATTATTTAATTAAAAATTAACTTTATTTATTGAAAATCCAACTGCTTTTTAGAACATTTATCTTTTGTCTTAGAAATTAAACAATTTAGTTACCATTCTTTTACTTGCCTGAGCAACAATTCTTTTTTTTTTAAGAATTGAGCTACTTGGATCAAAGTTGAAATTTTTTCTTAATAACTGATTTGTTGGGGAAGAATTTATAATTTTATTTTAAAAATTCATCTCCTTATTTCAAAATTCATCATTTATAATTTAAAAATTTATCTGTTTGGTCAAGAAATTTTTGTTATAAATTAATATTTTCATTGAACTATTTTTTTTTTTAATTTAGTTTTTTTTTAAATTCGTCTTTTGGGTTAGAAATTAGCCTTTTCGTTTAAGAATGTAACTAGTTTATTAAACATTCAACTATTTAGCTTAAAGCTCGTCTTTTTGATAGAAATGGAATCTTTTGTTTTAAAATTGATCCTTTGGGTTGAAAATTCAAATATTTACTTCAAAAATAATTTTTTGGTAGAAAACGAATCTTTTTGGTCAAAAATTAATCTTTTCGTTAGCGAATTCCTTTAAAAGGAATCTGTACTATCATAGGAGATGGTAACAATCGATCAGTAGAGATCTCTTTCACCGACCATGAAAATGGAAAATCAAGACTATCGGTTAAGTTAACTTTATTAATTTTTATCATTATTATTATTATTTATATTATTAATAATTAATTTTTCCAATTAAAATAATTTTTACTGTTAAAAGATCTTCTCCTTTCGCTCCGCTGGGAATCGAACGAAGATCTTGCGATTGCCAGTGGGGAGAGAAAGGAGAAGATCTTTATTCAGAAAAACATATCGCAATTTTAGTTAAAAATACATAAAAAAATGTAATAAAAATAAAAATATGACTAGTTTATTAAACATCTAACTATTCAGTTAAAACAACTTCCTTGTGGTAGAAAAGGAATCTTTTTGCCCTAAAATCGATCTTATGGGTTGAAAAAATCAAATATTCAGTTTAAAAAAAATTTTTGTTACAAAATAAATCTTTTCGATAAAAAATTGATCTTTTGTTTTGCAAAATTAACTATTTACTACAAAATTCTTCTTTGTTATTGATAATTAATAATATTAGTTTAAAATTTATATCTTTATTTGAAAATGTAAGTGGGTTAAAAAAATTTCATATTGAATTTAACATATATTGTGAAACTATCCAAAGTTTCTGAAATTTTGCAAATGAAACGTTTTATTATTTCAAAAAACTTTCAATATTTCAGTAGAACTTGACATTAACTCTCGTTCCTAATAATCGATCTTTAGTCGAAAAATGTCGAGAGCGTTCTCAATATTCAATCTTTATTGATAAAAAAAACTCCTTCTTTAAACAATACAAATTTTTTCTTTTTAAAATGTGTTAATAAGTTACTAAAGAATCAAAAAATATTTTTATCTCACTGCATGCAAGATACCCATTACACATAATTTAAATTCCCCCAAAACGATTAGTTCTTTGTCTTTATTGTTACAATAACAATGTCTGATGAATATCCCTCGCATGAGAAAAGGAAGCGTGCCAAAGATTTGTATTAGGGGAAACTAAAGTAGGTTAGGAGAAACATTTTAAAAAGTTTGTGTTTCCTACCTCGGTAATTGGAACACGAGCACTTAAGTACCCCACAGAAACGTGAAAAACGAGGGAGAATCTCTACAGAAACCATCTCAGATAGATGATCCTACCTATCTAATTTTTTCCTGCACAAGACTCTTCCCTCCAAGCAGATGTTGGGAATTTTCTCCCTAAGACGGGATTTCCCTTATCTCTTTTTCATACCAGTAAATATAATTTTTCCCTTTAATTTATTACTACAATCTTTACCCCGAAATCTTTGAATTTCCTATTCCGATCTGTGCCTTGAGGAAGATGGATGTTATTTTTTTTTAATCCTATTATCAAAACAGGAAAAAGTCTAAGGATTAATCCATAAATTGCCTCACACATTCTTTGCTAAATTAATCCCCTCTTCAACTTAAAAAAAAAAGGTGTATACGCCCCAGGCGCGGATCCAGAAAAGTGTCCTCGGGGGAGGGGGCCCATCAGAAAATTGTAGACATTTTGTACACACACACACACACACACACACACACACACACACACACACACACACACATATATATATATATATATATATATAT
>JAAAKG020119440.1:0-15126 GCA_010014905.2 Druon quercuslanigerum
ATCCATCTTCATTGGATCCCCCAGCTCTAGAGTGGTGGGCATTTTGGGCCGACACATTGTCGGGAGACATGCACGTTCTATTGCTTTGAACAGCACTTACTACAACTATGTTTGGTGTTATCATTGTTGTTCTCTCGAGAAGCTAGGGTAAAGGAACGTCCATCCTTGTAGAGCCCCGCATACAAGGATAAGGCTGCGTACTCGAGAGGTCGCCCGGTATTTCAGAGTCACCGTTCTAGACACCTCACTCAGGTGCCATTCAGCATTCGGCACGGATTTTACACCTCCGCTTGAGGGTTAATTCCTTCGGGACCACCCCTGGACAATTGTCCCCGACTGCCTATTGATTTTTGTAACCATATTCAGCAGAAACCCTTGGTTCAGCGACCCTCTATCCGCAACCCGAGGCCTCTCGGGGCTCACCACTCGCAAGTTAAGCGTTCGAGCTATTCAAACCTCAAGAAATTTCGGAAACTAAGGCCTATGAGATTAAAGGAAAAAAACGCGCACCTAATAGATCTTGATCTGCTTTTATTCTGTAAAGGAGAAACGAAATCGGTGATCCCAAATGTGCGACCTCTTTTTAAGTTGAGGAATCCAAAATTGATTAGTAAAGATGCATATTTTATATTTGAAGCTATTTATAAATTTCTAAAAGTCTGCCCCCGAAGTTTCAAGTTATGTAACATTCATATTTTGTGAAAGGACTAAAACAAAACATTTTAAAAATCTTTAAAAAATGCTTATGAATAAATAAGTACAAGAATTTACACACTTGTAACCTTCTTCACATTGAGTTCAGGAGAACGACCGTTCATAAGTAAAAAACAAATAATTATTTAAAGAGTAGCAGATTTCAATTTAGTCTTTAAGATTCAAGTTTTTACTGGAATATCATTGAATTCGTTCAGCTTTAGATAAATTGATCTAAATGAAGAGAATGCAGTGAAATAAAAAAATGTTGTAACAGTTACGTACGTAACTTCAGAAGTGGTGAACCCCTCGATTATTTTTTAAAGCGAGTTTGGATTTCAACATGACTTGACCTTTTCATTTTAGCTGTATATGTATCAACTATTTCGTTCACTGGCGTACATCCACTCACTGGGCATCTGCCATAGGGACATTAAACCCCAGAACTTGCTTCTGGATCCAGAGACTGGAGTTCTTAAACTCTGCGATTTTGGTTCAGCCAAGCTTCTGGTCAAAGGAGAACCCAATGTGTCTTACATTTGCAGTCGCTATTATCGCGCTCCTGAGCTCATATTTGGTGCTATTGATTACACTACAAAAATCGGTAAGTTTCTATTTCTTAAGGATTTAAACTATTACAAATGATGATATGGAATATAAAAAACCTTTCTCTATTCAGATGTGTGGAGTGCAGGCTGCGTTTTAGCAGAACTCTTGCTTGGACAGCCGATTTTTCCCGGTGACAGTGGTGTAGACCAACTCGTGGAAATTATCAAAGTTCTTGGTACACCGACGCGTGACCAGATTCGTGAAATGAATCCTAATTACACGGAATTTAAGTTTCCACAGATAAAGTCTCACCCTTGGCAAAAGGTACTCTATTGATAGATTTAATACATTCCAAGATCTTTTTCACTCCATTAGGATTTGTATAAAAAATTTACATTATTTTTAAAAAGAGCGGAAGTCGTTAATGAAGTGAAGAAGGTCTGTGTGATTTTAAATGGTAAATACGAAAATTCGACATTTTTTAAAGTGCGTACTTGAATGAGAGACAAAATATTATTCAATATCCTACTCTACAATGACTTAAGTATTGCTCAAGTTGACAATGATTTATTTTTAATGTTGGTTTTCTAGATAATTTCAGAATGACTCATATGGCTCTAGTAACATATCTTTGTGTCAAATTACCCGTAGTTTATAGACTTGATAAATGCTTGGTAACCAGTTTTAATCTTATTTTCATTCATTGTTTTCACGTTCCATTGAACATTGTGACTAAATCCGTTCAGCTTCATTGAAGTGAAGAGTAACAAAGTATTTACTTTGTTTAAGGAAATTTACTAAAGTTTGTCCTTGTGTCTACATGTTCGTGATTCATTTCATAATTCAAATTCCTGAAAGATCCCTACGAAAGGTCAAAAATTTATTTTAAACTAGATGTTGCACCTATTTCTTAAATTTTCACCAAGAACACAATCGTACTCATGGTTTACAGTTTATGCTTCAACGAATGAGCTTGCCAAAGTGTTCCACGGAGCACCAAAAGATTAGAGTAAGTGGTATATTTTGAAGTATGTTCTTACATATGGCTGCCAGAAATCTTCGTGTTTTGCCGATACAGGACTAACAAAACGTAGCTGTAATTTCCGTACGATCGTAGAATTGTGAGCTATAAACAATTTTCCGCTAACACGTAAGATTGTTGGTGGAGAAAAGAAAGGCTAGTAGTATACTTTTTGGAGTCTATCACGTCCAATCGCAAGAACGCATGAGTACCTTTTTTTTCTTTCCAAGGAACCGCCAATCTTTATCTGTATATTCTTTTTCTTACGGCAGCTAACATTACTAACACGAGAGTCGACGTGCGTTGCCTTGACACTTCTAAAGCGAATGAGAACATCACTTACTCTAATGTTTCGGTGGTTTTTGAAACATTCTCTTCGCGGATTGATACCTTGAGAATTTAAAGGGTGATCATTAGTACCTTCTCACACTTTTTCTGCATAATCTAATTGTGACTACGATTTATCTTGGGTTGTAAGAAGCATATACTTCACAGTCATATTTTTAATTATTTACATTAGAAAGGTGGCCACTGAGAGTTTTCGACTTTGTGATTAACAGTTTGAACAGTTTGAAAAAGGCGGGGTCATTTAAATTCATTCAGTTTGCAAAGGCCTCATCCTAAAATTGTTGATTTTTGGTTACATAAAAACTACCCAATTTAGAAAGATTTAATTAAAAATTTGTCTTTTTTAAGCTTTTATTTTTAACTTCATTTTGATATTTCAAAAAGGGTTGAATGTAGTCTTGAATAGTTGGACAATTACAATTTAAAAGCGTTTGGAATCAAACAATTTGGACACAAAAAATTAAGATTTTTGAAAAATTCGACTATTTTACATCGGAATCCCTAATAGTTTTGATTTAACAAACTTTGTTGGTTGTATAGAGCTCCCTGAATTAATAATTCTAAGTGAAGTGCTTCGAATTAAAATATTGTATATTGAAACGATTTATCAGGACGGCCTTGTTCTAAATAACTTGGAATCAAAAGCAGTACTTTTTCATTATTATTTGAAAGCTTAACAATTGTATGGATTCAAATATATTAAAATAAATTATTTTCAGTTGGAAGCCTTAATAGTTATAATTATGTATGATGATTAAAATTTCAGTCTACTGAAATTTTAATTCTAAACTCTACAATTTCTGTTGTCTTATTATGTAAATTTTAATCTTGCAATTATTGTTGTGGTTAAGTTTTCAAAAGTTTAAGGCACTTGAAATATTTTAATATAAACGTTTTAATTTAACAATTCTAATTTAAAATTTTTCCACTTCGAGCAGCATTTATCATTGCTTAATTTTACATTTAAAATTCGTTGACTTTACTCATGGACATGAATGAATTTTTTAAAGTTTTATTACAAATTTTGTTTTCAAGTCTTAATTTTAATTTTTAATTATTTAATGCAGAGCGTTACAAATTTAAAAATGTTAGTGTCTAATGCCTTTTTCCAGATTTGTTAATTTTGACAGTGCCAGATTTAAGATTGTTTAATTTTTCAGGTTTTTAATTTAAGATTGCACAATATTGTACGCTTCTGATTTGATATTGTACAATTATAGTGCATCAAACTAAAAATGCAGTTTCTAATATTTAGTACTGATTTTTTCTAGTTCTAAAAGCTTCTAATAATAAGTGAAAATTGTTCAATTTTAAATAAATTATTCTTATTCGAGGGTTGTCGAATCTAGCTTAGTATTTGATATTTAAAAGAACAGATTTTCTAGTTTAGGATGCTTTGTTTTAGTGGCCACCACTCTCTAAGTTAGTAACAGCCCTCGGCTAATATTTGTTTTTATGTATATGCCTATTGAGTTGAATACTTGAATCTATTTATCGGTCTCCGAACCTTAAATATAAATCCTCATAAATTCTAAAAATTATAAGTCCTAGGTGCTCTGTCACTCTCGTGGCTTCAATGTGTTGTTGTTGCAACCATGCACTTATTCTACAAAGAAACATATGAAATTGCCTCTGCATAACGGACCAAACAAAGTTTTAGTGACATGTATCCTTCTTTTATTTTACTGGCAATTTTTTGACGCGGTTCTCACAATTTTGTTTCAATTTTAGAAGATTTCGATTATTTATAAATAGGTTTTAGAAATTTAAAAAATAGTTTTTTACGACTTCTCTTAGGATAAAAATGTTAAATAGTGTATGAATAATTCCTGTTAATGGAAAATTTAAAAATAATGTTTTAACCCTTTCCTTCAGGAAAAATCCGAATCGGCCGGGACGCCGTCGCAAGGGGTCAGCACGAGCTCGTGCGAAACAAATGGAATGGGGAGAGGTCACCTGATGGAAAGGGTTGAACAATTTTATATTCTATTAACATATCCGAATAATTACATTACATAATAACAAAACATAAAAAGAATTTAAGGAATACTTACTTCGTTAGTTTAAATGAGAAGCAGCTAAAAAGTTGCCAGCCAAATCTCAGAGGGACGGAGGTCACGTACCTCACACGGAGGTCATGTGGTTGAAAACCAATGCCCTCTAATTAAAGTTTATTTTCCCTTTTTTAAAACATTTTTGTCTGTGTGTTGTCAGGTTTTCAGAGCACGCACCCCACCAGAAGCGATGGAATTGGTTGCTCGACTCTTGGAGTACACGCCATCGTTACGAATGACACCTCTTCAAGCCTGTGCGCATTCCTTCTTCGACGAGCTGCGAGATCCGGACACCCGATTGCCTAGTACACGGGAACTTCCTCCACTTTTCAACTTTACCGAACACGAATTAAGCATTCAAAAGGAGCTAAACGCCATCCTGATACCCGCGCATATGCGGACTTCGGAAACCACTGGAAGTCAGTCCGAAGCTACGAGTGCTGCCGCAGGTGCTAGCGGTGATTCTAGTGATAACAACGTCAACACCAATACACCTTCCATCACACAAAATACAGACCCCAGCCAATCAACTATGGCTTAAATTTCTTTTCTAATGTTGCGTTGCAAGGATGATACACTTTAGTTTATAAAATCCCAAGAAGGCGATGAAAACATCGACCTTCTGAAGAGGATGTCCCGATGTAAATTAAACTCAACGCCACTCCGCTGCGCCGCGGTTGACCTTGAGCCCCGCCTGCACATCTCAAAATTCCTTCCAATAGGCTATCGCTTTCGTTTCGCACGCACGCCCAGCTCAACGTCAACTTGCGTGATCGGTAGTTTTAATTCAGTGTATATATATATATGAAAAGCTCATTTGAAGTCTCCAACCGTAACGGCTAAGGCTAAATATGCGAAACCTATTCGAGAATTGTGTAGTCTACTCCCTATAAGTAGTTCGATGCGTCGCTGAGATTCAAATCCACTCGCAAGACGCTTCGCTCACAAAGACTGAACACTTGCGTTTTTTGCATCAAAATTCTACGTAAAAGAGTAAATAAAACAAGACATCCTCGCATGCAAGAGTCGAAACAATTTTTATTCGCTTGTACTGGAAAAGATCAATTTTCAACGTTGTCCAAGAACTTGATTCATGCATAGTCTGCAAGTTATAGTCGAAACCTTACTTTTAAACAGCCACGCTCTATCGTTCACGTTTCGTCGATTCTAATCACTGCACGCGCTCTCGCTACTGTATCAATTATATTACTGGATGTCTACTCGTCTGGAAGACCTGAAATTATTGACGAATTTTAAATAAAATTTTAGAAGATTAAATTCTCGTAAATATTTTAATGGAAAGGCTGTCTGATTTGAATACTTTAATCTTTAAATTTAAATAATTTTGAAACAGACCTGAAACTGCATCTCTCTTTTGGAAGCAAGGGCTAACAAATTTGACTGGTTCAATTTCGAGACTTCAAAATTCAAACTTGAGGTCTGCATCCATTCCAAATAGTCATATGTTCGTTTTTAAAGAAAATTAGGTAACACTTTTTTTTATTTAAAAAAATCTAGCAAGTACTAAGTCTTTGTAGTTTGACGTTCGTACTACAAAGAAAATTTTTTTGAACTGTATTTTTGGAAATAATTTAGATATTCAAATATTCTTTCCAGATTCCATGTTTGATGAACTCTCTTGAAATCCGCCGAAAAATGTGGAAAAAGTTCAAAATTAATAAAATGGTGGTGACTTGTTTGAAAATATAAGAAGCCTATTTTTAAAACAAAAAAATGCACAAATTTTTAGTTGAATTCCCTGTTAGTGACCGAAAGTATAAGTGCATTTTTTGTGAAAATAAACTTTTTATATTTTTTTTCTGGCGGATTTCGACAGAAGACGGTGCCCTTCAACAGAAACTACAGAGAGAATTTTAATTATGTCAAAAACTATGGAGGTTAAAAACAAAATTGATCTTTTTTGTAAACAAAAAAACTTTTAAAAAAACACATTTCGTTGCCGACAGTGCTGAACCTGCCTGCTTTGAAATAGATCCGATCTGAAGATTTGACTAATTTTTAAAGAATATTTTCAGGTTTTTTCCAGCTTATACAGACATCCCGTGAACCCTTTGGCCGTAATTGTCACGTCGATTAGTTAGAATATCACTTTTTGTAGATTAGGCTTCCCAAATTTTTTTCACCCAATGCGACGAACTTCTACTTGTATTAGAGGAGTGATTTACCTATAAGCAAACTTCGATACACAATCGTTTGGTATAGAGCGCATGCAAAACTTACAACGTTTCTGATGCGAAAAGCAGATTCGAAGTAGGGAACGACTTTTGCAGAAACGGTCGACCTCGAAGATTTGTGTGTTTGTAATGCCTTATCTTGTACATAGACTACGGGTTTTTCCCCTTTGGAACCTCTTGACTTGCAGACGTGAACAATTGTCTTTTGTACATCAGCCACTAGCTCCGCAGCCTTGAAAGCACCCAGTCTACATATCATTTGGGGAAAGACGAAGGCGTAACTTATTTAGTTCCTTTTCAATTGAGGGGTGAAGAAAGTGTCAGAGTTTGCGATAAAAGTTTAAAGAATTACAAAAGAAAACGAAGCAAACTGGATTGAGCTCGAGAGGTGGAAAGACCTTAGGATTCATTTTAGATTTTTATCCATGTTGATAGATTCATTAAGATTTTAACGATTAATTTTATGGACACAGCCTTATTCAGGTTCTGCCTAAATTATTTAACCCTTCCCCCGATCGCGTGGAACTTTGAAACCTCTCAAAGCTTCGCTGCGTGCTTTAATGGTGAACATATTATATTTTCTTCGGAATGTCATTTACTCCTGTTTTGTGGATATTTGAAATTTATTTTACACATCGTTCGCGACAATTCGGATTTGTAATTCAAAGCAGCTAGCGTGTCGTCTTAGTTACAACAAAATTTAAATAACACTGATTACTCGGATTGTACGAGCGCTCTATGACATGGAAGTTCTTTCGAATTTCAGGCGTCGAGAATGAATAAACTGAGAAGAGGTCTGAAATCACGAAAAAAATGATTAAAACACGGCTCGATTATAGAATGTTGATTATTATTTATCGTAATTATATAAACTATAATAAATAAATTTACTTGAATTAGTATGAATCTTATGTATTTTATTTAAGAGAATATTTACAACAAAAAGAGAGGACGTTTTATTTCGATCGAGGCGATCGGTGTTTCTTGCTTTAATACAACAAAGCTCTGTTACGTAGAAACCAATATTTTTAGCAGGGAGGAATATTTAATATATATTAGGTGAATAATATGAATTATTAATTACAGAATCGACGCTTTTGTGTAAAGAAAACAAAATTCGATTAGAGAATATTGACTCTTAAATGATATATCTTCATCTGAGAATATGGTTGCCTCCGTACTTCAATTCGCTTCTGCTTTTAAAACCTATTAATATATAAATGTAATTGTTTATATAATGGATAAATTAATTAAAATTATGTGTGTGTATGTGTGTTTGAGCGCATATTATGTTCATTTGTGACCGTTTTGTGATTTCATACATATGTACATACACAGTCAATTCAAAAAGTTCCGGCTCTAATTTTTTTTCTGAGCGTGCTTAAGGCGATACGGTTTAGTCTCTCCATGGAATACTTAATCTGGTTCTGTCGGAGTCTAACATACTTTTGTTCATCGCAATCACTTCAGTCGCTTGTGTACAATGTACGTTTGAAATTATTAAGATTTTTTAGTTTTGTCATAATTTGAGAATTGGAACAAAGAGCTGAAATTAATTTTTGTTTTAAACTAGGCAAAAGTGCTTGAAAAATGTGTAATACGTTACAATCCTCTTCTTCAAAGTAGGACTGTCATCAGCTCATTAAACGACATCTATTGCTGCCAAAACATGCTGCACTTTCTTCTCTGGTGCCAGAGAATAGGGTACGAACATGGCGCACACTTTTCTTTGGCCGAGAATGTTATGCACTACCTACACTAATTTCAAGTGGTTGCGATAAAATCAAAATATTCAGTTGACGATTATTTGCATGGAGTGCACGCACATGTTTGACGTACCAGTCCGTGACGCTTGAGGTGGAACACTCTTCTCTTGGATCGTCCTGAAGCGATTCGCGGCCATCCGTAAAACGCACGTACCACTTTAAAACTTTGCTTCGCACTAGTCAGCGACTTTAATAGGCATTTTGTAACATTATATTTTTCTTAAGAACTTTGATATAGCTAGAAGCAAAACTTGATTGCGGCTCTTTGCTCCATTATTTAAATTGCGACAAATTAAAAGATCTTAATCATTTCAAACGTACACTGCACGCAAACGACTGAAGTGATTGCGATGAACCAAAGTGCATTAAACTCAGAATAAACCTGAGTAGTATTCCATGCAGAGACTAAACCGTACTGCCTTAAGCAAGCTTAGACAAAAATCAGTCCCGAAAATTTTTGAATGAACTGTGCACATTAATATATTCAGTATGGTTTGTGCTGTAGTTTGCTAAAATCCAAGTCCAAGAATTATTTTGAGTCCTCTACTCGGGCGAGTGAAAACTATTTTCGAGCCATGTCTCAAACTGAAAGAAGATAAAAACTGTCCAGTTTAATTTTCTTACAGTTCTCTCCTAGCTGCAGCATTTGTTCTATTATCATTTACTGATTTTCACTGAACGTATAAATATTGAAGTAATCCGAAATGCAAGTTCTAATTATTTTAAATTTTGACATTTTCACCTTTTCTCTTTTCGTCTTACTTTATAATGATCTAACGATATTTAAAATGAACCACACTAAGTAAGAGCCTCATGAGGATAACAAGTTGGAGTTTTACTTTAGATTTCTGCAGTTTTCTGATTTTAAAATGGTGGAATGTAAAGTGTGGCTTGAAATGTGCAAAATAATATGAAACATATATTTTCGAAATGCATACAATTTCAATTTATGAAGTAGTTTTAAAATGTTTTTTATTCCACATTGTTACTCCTACATTCGGAGGAAAAATAAAACATCTAACGAGTTTTTATTTTTTTGGCGAACCTTCTTTATGTGACATTTCAAAGTTTTAAGTTAAATGAATGAAACAAAATTTTTAATTCTGCAAGTAAAAGAGAGACATGTTGTTGACTATATACGAAAGGAAACTGGAGATTTGAGAGCGTGAATAATATCGAGAAAACTGCGAACAGAATAAAAAGTTATGAAACCTGTACATACAAAACTAATAAATGCGTAAAATAAGTGCTGTTGGAAGATAACTTGAAACTTAGATGTATGTAATTAATTTACGGTGAAATTAACGTAAGAATGCCAAAGGTTGCACAGATGAAGATTCAGAATTTTGCGACGAAGCCCCTTTCAAGGGAAAAATTGGTACGTGTGTACTACTGTCGATATAACGTCATTTTATTCTGTGTACATAGGCTAAATGAAGGCAAAAAAATAAACAATTTGAATAATGTAGATTGTAGACTTATAAACATTGTAAGTAGGTAACGCTGATGGCAGCTGTATCATAAGAAGTTGAACAACATCAAAGGGGAGTGCAGGTAGTAAAAAGAATAAAACAAATTTCTTTGTTTTTATTGAATAATGAACGTTATTGGAAAACCGAAATCGATGAATATTTTTGTTAAAGCAAAATAAATTGCAAAACTTTTTTTATTTAAAAACTATTTAAAATCCTTTGTCATTTTTAGACGAAAGATATGCCTGCTAACTTTTCTTATAGTAAATACTGACAGCAAAAGTTTAATAGGTTTTTATTTTATCATTTTTACTGCAATATTAATCTTCATATAAAAATTATACGAATGTACTTGTTTGCATTATAATAATGAATGTCTTTCTTTATCAAAATGGTGAAAGAGGAGACTCAATTGCAAGCTGTTGATTTCTAGTCTAATTATAACATATTTTTTTACTTGCTAAATTAGTTAAAATAGTAATTCATTGGGTGAATGTCTCTAAATGGAACGAAATTTTGTTTTTGCAATGCTCATGATTAATTTAATTTAGAAATTATAAGGCACAATAAAAAAGTAGGCTTTTTGTAGTTAAATAAAAAGTCTGCAGATCTACAATTTATGTTAATTATAGGCAATTTAAATTATTTAGATTAAATTAAATGATCTCGCCGGTTCCAGTCACTGATTCTTGCCTATTGTGAAATAATCCTATTTCAAGCTTTCAAGCTGTTGTCTAAAAAATCTAAATAACTACAATTGCTTTTTGAAGAAAAAAAAAGTTGCATGCCAGTTTTTTGTGGGCATCCTCTTTAGAAGCATACATGAACCTTAAGTACTCTTTATTATGAAAGAGAACATTGAACTAATTTCGTGTCGATTAAGTACCTATTTCTGAAAGGAGCGACATGAGCGACGAATAAAATAGAACTAAATCGTTACGTCATTGCAATATGCGTACCAAATAATTCGCAAATGACTCTTTTAAATACGCGTACCTATATCATTAAAAAATGGGAAATTGCAAAAAAGCTACCCAGACCGAACTTTTCCGACTTTTGAGAAAAAATCGGTAAATAGCAAACTGACGATTTTGAAAATTTATTAAAGATGAATGAAAATATCGACCTTTGATGAGAGATTTACACACTATTTTCAAATGAATTAAAATCGTCCGCACTTCAGAAATATAAGAAAAGTTAATAGGAAATTGAACGTTTTTTGTAATTTTGAACGCGCGGGTGTCAAGGAAATACATACAGAAGTCCTTATTTCTTCATTCCAATAAGTCAGGAAATGGCGTATATAGAACAAAAATATTTTAACACATCTGTATGGATCTGTAAAGTATGTACAATGAGAGGCAACGAATTCCAACATCAAAGTCAATTCCAGTTCATAAAAGTTATTAGATTTATAGACTGATTTTTTAAAAATTGGCCCAGTTGAAGATTCTTTTTCAAAAGTCGAAAAATTTGAAATATTTAAAAAAAAATCGTCGGTTGTAAATCTAACAATAAATGCTGACAAGGAAGGAAAGGGGCTGATAAATTGCTAAAGCCTTTTGGTCGCAATAGCGCCCCATCTTGTACGCATTATTACGAAAGAAGAAAATAAATCCGTAGTCCCCATAGCGAAAGTTGTGTGGTAAAGCGACCGATGAAAATATTGAGAGACAAGGGGATCGCGGAACGACGACTATAAAGACGGCTGAAATCCAAGTAGAAGAGAATCGTCGGAAAATCTTACTCTTGATTGTATGATATTAGATAAATTGTTTAATACCGGTAGCTACGCGTGGATATTATTGCAACGCAGGCTACGAAAAAAAGAAGCAGCTTATGAGATAAATATGTGTGAATAATGTGACTGAGTGAATGAATATGAATGCGAGAATTAGAAGACATACAAGCGAATACTCGTGGAAAGAAAGGGTGAAGAATATGGTGTTTGTCGAAATGTTGGCGAAAGCTCTGAAAAAAAGTCAAGTAGGCGAAAATACATAGAGAGCATATACATACATATATATGTATATAATACAGAAAAAGAGACATATATATGAATATGCACATGTATGCATAATTATATAATTATACTATACGATACTTGTAGCGACTATTATTATGATTACTATTATTATCATTATGATGATAATTATTATTATTACTGTCATTATATAAATATAAATATGAATATAAATACCAACCATCTGTTTTCTTTCTTTTTTATTTAATCTACGTTTTTCTCGACTCGAATCAAACGCAGTTCTTACAATATTTGTATAGCATACTACATATTGAATGTGTTATAACACCAGAAATTGAGTCGCTATATAATACTATTATTACTGTACATTTTTGTGGTCTATTTAACAATAAAATATTAACAATAAAATATTAGCAATAACGTTATTGAAACTACGTCTCTCTATCCTTAGGCGAAGCAACAAAAATGAGGCAATTCATTCATTTACACATTAAACTTCTTGAAATTTGTCTGCGTAAAAGAAAAATTGAAGGGCGGAAAAACTAAAGGGGCTAAGCGCCACCTTTTTTTAAATGAGTTTTTTGCATTTTTAAATAGTCTAAGTATGGGCCCTCACTACCGCGCTGCAGGATTAGTAAAATTGTGGATTTATTGTTGTTTGATTTTTGAAATCACATTCTTTGGTACTTGATATAACAAAGTTCGAAAGTATTTTCGTCGCCGTGTGAAATGCCGAAAATGGCGCTTACGCCCTTTAGTTTTGCGCCCTTCAATTGACTATGTTATGTCAATTTTCATACAATTTGCATACAAGAATAAACAATTGTAGATGAACCCTATTAGCACAGAATATTACTTATTTTTCATGTAATAAGCTTGGAATTCTGCAAAATAAATCGGTAGATGGATTAGATTGTGATTAGTGAGTTATTCCGATCTCGTACGGTAATAGAAAACGAGAAAATTTAAAAATTTAAAAGAAAGATATATTGCAAAAACGGATTAGAAAATGACCATTTATTCTTATAGAATTTTTGCTTACCCGTTAAAGGAGTAAACGAAATTTGAAATCATTTAATTTTCAGCGTATACATTTTGTGTATACAGCGTGTATATTTTCTGTCCAAAAAGTTCAGATGCCCCGATTTTTGTATAGATTTTCGTGTTAAACTTACCCCAAAAAATTCTAATAATATGAGACAACATACATGTTACAGGTAAAGGTGTTGCCAGTGTATAAAAATTATGTTATTATTCAAATAAAAGTGGCATAGCAAACAAACTCGTGCATGAAGTGGGCAATCTTTTTGAAAATATACAATAATAAATTGTTTTAATTAAATAATCACATTTCTTAAAAATGTTGTCCTCCAAACAGTGGCTGTTACATTTAATGGAGAAAGAAGTATTTATTATTTATATATATTAATATTTAATTTTAAATAATTCAAAAAGTTTTCAACAGGAGCAAATTTTATTTTGCGGTAAAAGTGCCCCAGATTCGAAAAGGTAAATTAATCAGGTATAATTGTGCACCATGAAAAAATTCACAAGACAAAAGTTCTACATCAAAAAAAGAGCTACACATATGTCATTGATCATATTTTTATAGAATACACAAATTTGTTATGAATCATTTTCGGATTGGATGCGTGATTTTTCTTTTTTTGTAAAATCTATCATTCTAAATAAAAATTTAAAATTCTTGAAAAATACCACAAGAGCTGAAATAAAAAGTTCACAAGTGTTAATAAAGCGCTCAAAAAATGAGAATAATATGGGCAGCGGGTGCACTGTGCGACGCACATGTGTCGCACGCGTGCGAATTTTGTCTCACGGTGTGCGCGCAGGGGACGACGCAGCTGCGTCCTCATATGCCTGACAGGTGCGCCGCACGTCGTGCGGGGCGCGCGTCATGCGGACACGGTGCGTGTACAGTTTTATAGGGGTTTTAGAGGTTATAAATGTCATTTTTTTAAATTTATAAATAAAAAACAAGTAATTAATCATGAATATTTATTGCTGTGAACACAAGTATGGTAACGTTTTAAATTAACAATGAATTAAACGCAATTAAATACCTTATATTTAAGATCACAAACGTATTAAGATTTAACATGAAAAATATATTATAAAATACGCAAATATTTGTTATGATATTATTACATAATAATATTAGTTTGAATATAATCTGAATATTTCAACTTCAAACATACAGTGAAGAGTCTTAGACTCCAAACACACTATGAAACAAAAACGCATTTAAATAACTATATACATTTAAAATCAGAAACTTAAGGGCCTATTATATATATATATAATTTAGATTACCAAGGTTTTTTTTTTACAATTTTTACTTTTTCAAATAAATAATAGTGCACATCGGTCGAGAGCGTGTACACACAGCTATATTATTTACGCTCGAAAAATTCTAGAACATATAACAGAAAAACCACTATTTTTAGTTAAAAAAGTCACCTTCCAAACTTAAAAACTTTTAGCAAGGACTCATAAAAACTTAAATTTGCGTTCTTTTTTCGGTGCTCAAAATTATTATAGGTTATTTCCCGGTATTCCTGCGATAACTTTTTCGGAAAATGTAGATGAATCAAAATTATATGTTATAACGAATATATATAATTCCTGAAACTTCAAGAAAAATACTTAAAACTTACAATGAGTAAAAATAAACTTTTGATGAATATGATTTTTTCAATCTTAATTTAATTGACCTTAAAAGAAGTGTCTATGTCAGGTTATGTCTGTAAATTTTTAACTTACCGCATATATAAGATATACTGATGATGAATGCTTCTCTCTGAGCACGGTCTAATGAATTAATGATCCTTATAGATGAAGAAAGACCATGGATATAGCACAACTCGAAAAAGTGAAAATATTTTAAACAGCGCAATGGAAAACTTCCGTATAATACACCGGCCGCGAAAACCAAACGATCAGTAAATTGATCGAAGAGCCTGTTGGAGCCTGTGATCATGTTGGCCGACAGCGACTGCGCGTTATGTGTTCTCAACGACCGCGCG
>JAAAKG020119451.1:0-15126 GCA_010014905.2 Druon quercuslanigerum
CCAAAAAGGGTGTGGGAGGTGTGTTAAGGAATAGGAAGAGGGTGAATGAAAAATGTAAACCCTCAGGGGACACATTAAAAGCTTCCACTAAGATGTCACCCTGTGAGCAGAATATTTACACATTAAAGAGAAAAAAATTGTTCAAATTATTTAGGATTATTTAACACATATTTGGAAAATCGTCAGCTTGTAGATAAAAAATAATTCACATTAAAAAGATTTGAATAAATATCCAAAATTTAAAAATTAAAAAAATTTACAATAATGTCCCTTCGGGAGAAAATTATCTAGTTAAAAAAACTAAGGTAGTCCTTACGTTTTATCACAGACCAACAATTTTTTTTTTAATTAGAAAATGTTCTTAATTTGAATTTCCCGCCAAACATTCATTGAAAAAAATATTCAAGTTGAGAATATGTCAAAGCCTAAGGAAACGATTCATGATGGTAGTGGTTTGCAATAACTTTATGTTAAAAATATCGAGAGGTTGAGTTATTTCTATTTAGCCAAAAAAATCGAGATTATTTCATCGTTTAATTTTTTGGATATTTTAAAATGTTAGAAAATGTCTTGAAATATTCCATTAACATTTTTTTGCAAAATAAAAATTAATTTTGCCGGACATTTTGAGACAATTTTGATGACATCCTCAATCCTTTAAACAATCTTAAAAATCCTAAAAACCATCGAAATAGGAATTAAAATTTTTGAAATTTATTGCAAATTATGAATTATTTTAACAATTTTTCGGGAACTTCTAAATACTAATTAAGTTTGTTAAAATTCTTCTCTATATTTTTTATTAGACTTTCAAAATTATAAAATGGCTGAGTTTTTATTCTTTTAATAGATTTAAACGTTTTTTTTTTTAATATTTTTTAAAAATTACTTTTTCGTAATAAATAATCATTTAGAATTTTTCAAAATTTTATTATAATCGCTATACTTTAAATTAACAATATTAGTTTCGATAAACGGTTTTTAATTTTTTTGTCTTATCAGAAATAGATTGAATCCAAGGAAAAATAATTTTTATCAAAAGCAGCTGACCAAATAAAAACACAGTTGGCTAATATACAAATTTAACTAAAATGTTGATGTTTAACTAAATAGGTTTATCCTAAACCAAATTTTTTAATTTTTAACGAAATATTTATATTTTCTGCCAAATGCTGAAAAACTTTAATTTTCAAACCAAAATAGAACATTGAAATTTTTATATAAAGAAAATTCAAGTAATAAAAAAACTGGAGGTTACAAAATGAATTTTCAAACCAAATATATAATAGCAGACCTGTTAAATAAAAATAGTTTTATTTTCTTTTTGGGCAACATTATTTTTTAATACATAGGTTTGAAAATTTTTAAATTCTTTTTTAGAAATAACATATAGGATTGTTTGCTTATCTCGCGTCTTTTAGCGTAATATTAGAGTTTTCTACTTTCTGCATATTACTGACGCTAAAAAAACAAAATTAAGAATCCTACGGAAAAATACTTGAAAGACATAATGGAGGATTTTTCAAAACCTATAGATTCTCTTTGAGATTTCTTTTTGTATTTTTCGCCGTTTGCTTAAAAATTTAAATGTCGTTTCCTATTCAAAAATGGGACGTAAGATACGACATCGGTAACGATGCCGAAATCTACGCAGGAAACGAGTTCGGGAACGGTACCGAAAGCGACGCCGGAAGCAGGATCAGAATTTGGGATTGAATACGACTATTTCGTCTCTGGCGTCGTTTCCGGCATGAAGAGAGCTTAATTTTTATATATTTACTTGTAAATATGATAGTAAATAATATTACTATTAAATTAAATTTATAATTTTAATTTTTATAGGAAAAATAAATCTGTTTTTAAGGGATTTATTTCAAAAATAAATTTTTTTAATTACAATATTCCTGCTTTAAAATCTTGGTCATTAGGACTTTTTGATCATTTTGAACTTTTTTAAAGGCGTTAAAACCTGCAGAACAGTATCGTGATTACCATTCTTTTCATTATTTCTATTTGCCTTCTGAAAATCAAAACATTTTTTCTAAGTACAGTTCAACTCCAAAGTAGGTCAGCTACTTCTCGAACAAATTACTCAGGTGGATCTATAGATTCGCCATTAATCGTAGAGAAGATCGTAGGCTTGCAGGTAAATAAAGAGGCGCTATTATTAACTTGCATACCTGTCGCGTCGGTTTACGATCTTCTCTACGATTAAGGGCAAAGAGGCATGCCAATAACTTCATACATGAATATTATTCTTAAATATATTTTTAATGTTACTGAACATTTTTATAGTTCCACCTAAGTGAAGAGTTTTATATTTCGCTAGAGTTCGGCAGCTGTTAACGCCTTCAAAAAAGTTCAAAATGATCAAAAAGTGCTAATAATTAAGATTTTGAAGCTGGAATATTGTACTTTGAGAAAAAAAAAACATTTTGGAAATAAATCTTTCAAAAACTTTTTTTCTTTTTCTATGAAAATAATAAATTCAATTAAATAGTAATTTTATTTGCTGTCATGGTTATAAGTACAGATTTAAAAAGCTTCATTTCACACCGGAAAGGAAGGCATAAGCTACGCAAGAAACAATGTTGTCGTATTCAGTCCCAAATTCCGATCTGGTTTCCGGCGTCGTTCTTGGTGCTATTTCCGAACTTGTTGACGTCGTTTTCGACCTGGTTTCCTGCGTCGTTTTCGTATCGTTACCGATCTCGCATCACATGGCGGATTTTTTGATAGTGTTTTTCTTATCCTGACTTTTTTCATATCGTAAGCATAACTTTCTTGGCTTTCTAAGAATTATGAACAGCCGAAAATTAAAATATTAAATATTATTCAAAAATCCAAAAAATGTTCATGATGCTCTAATTTTTTGAGGGTTAATCCACAATGCCTTGTTAAAAAACTTTTCCTTTCTTTTAGGATCTAAGCTGTGGAATTTTCTTCTAGAAAGGATTTAAGTTCTCTTTTTATCCTCGAAATATTATATTTAAAATAAAAAGTAAGTTTTGTACGAAAAATTATATTTTCAACAAAGCAGCAGAGTCCTAAAACCAAAAGTAATACCTTTTAAGAAAATTCTTGAATTTTCAAAAATTCAATTAAAAAGGAAAAAAAATTATTCTAAACTAGATCCCCTTTCAGTTCTGAACAACAAAATGAGAATTTAAAACGATAATTCAATTTTCTATTTAACTGTCGAATTTTTAAAAGAAAATTATTGAAAACGCAAATTTTACTTGAGTGAAAATAGAACTTTTCCATTTTTTGTTTAAAATTCGACTTTTTTATAAAAAATATTCTTTTAAATGTATTTTGTTGTAAACTCTTTAACTTTTCTTGCTCTAAAATGTATACAACTACCTTTTTATTGAGAACTTACCTTTTTTCGAACTGCAACTGTTTTTCGTTGAAGATTAATCTTGTTTGTCTAAAAAAATTTGACCATTCGTTTGAAAATTCATATTTGTCAGTTGAAAACTAAAACATTTGGTTAAAAGTTAAACTAATTGTTTCTAAATAGAACTCTTAGACTTAAAAGGCAAAATTTTAAGACACCAATTTGATTTAAAAAAAAAACGTTTTTTAGTAAAATAGTGAAATTTTCATAACATCTAAATAAATAAAAAATAATATAAATAATCCGTCAATATATAAGATATTAAAGAAAAAAGTTTTAATTTAGTAAGAATAAAAAATGAAAACAAAACAAGTAAATTCAAGAAATTTTGAGTAGAATTGGACATAACCAAAAAGAATTTTTAACTTCAAAAGAATTCTAGAAAGGTAGGTTGTTCCAAATTTCAAACATAAACTTAAAGCCTTTAAAATATTTTCGAAAGGTTTCAAGAGAATAAACAAATTTTCTTAAAATTTCTGGAAAAATTTAGAACCCCCCTCGAAAGCACGCCATTGAATGGACTTAAAACAAGCGTAGTATAGTTAGTCGCTTCCTGTTCAGTGACGTTTGCACATGTGCTCTCCCATGCCGGGCCAAAATTAAACTTTACGCCCCGTACACAAAACTTTACGCTCGATGAAGAGATTATGTTTATCTTTTAAAAAATTGCATTGCTGGACCTCGCAGTTTACTTTCTGCTACGTATGTTATTTTTTCCTTTCCCTTGTAATTAAAAATTGTCAAGACCGCAATTTGCGGTTATCATCCTGCTCAAGAATTTCCTAAAAATGATTAGCTCACGGTATAGCATCAGAGACTATTTTTTGGCCTGAAGTAGACTACATCCTTTAGCATCAATTTTGAGCATATTTAATCTGCTTCATATGCTTTTTTTTTTAAGGAAGAGAGAACAGAAGGTATAGTCTTTAATTTGCGAAAATTTATGAGATATTTCTTGATTTCTTCCAAACCTCTCAAAGTCCTAAACATATTATACCAGGATTCGAATATGTGCAAATGTGAAATTCTATGAGGTTATATTTTTTAGCTTTGCTTAGAATCTGATAAAATGTATATGGTTAGATAAAAATTGTTAAACCTTTGAGTTAAGATTGTACGAAAACGTCAACCTTGTTCTTCTTTTCCGTTCAATTAGGTGCTGCAGTGCCAGATACCTTTAATATCGAAATGTCCAATAACCACGATGTTGCCGGAACATTTATCCCACTTGGCGAAGAATTCATAGAACCCTATTGGATGAGACCACGGTACCCTCCGCCGTTCTTTGTATATTATGAAGTTTTAGTACGTACAAGTACAGGTGGTCGCTTGTATTCTGGTGCCCTCGAACCGAAAACACCAATGCCTGGTCATGATCCTGCTCAAGAAGTTCCTAGAAGTGGTGAGCTATTGATATGGCGTCAGGAAGTGATATTTGATGGAGAAATTAAACCTTTCAGTCCCAATAACCGAACATTATTTCGGCGTGGAGGAGACTACGTCTTTATCACAATACCAAAGTCTACGAATATTTATTTTGCAGCGTTAAAACGGAAACACCCAATCACTTCTATAGTGCCACTCAAATATGTTAATGCAATCCGACAGGAAATGCTTGCCTCGCACATGTCCTCTAAACGGCCACGCCAGGTATAGCAAGCGTGTAAACACACTATAATAAATTCCTTAAGGATTTTTGTACAATCCTTATTGTAAACCAATATTTCAGTATGTCATTTATTTTCAACCTTGAATATTAATATTGAATATGATACATAATTTCAACCTTAAATACATTCCAAATATCCTAATTATGTCAATTTGAATTCTAGTCACATAATCTCGTACTGTATTGTATTGCATGTATTGAAAGTGTTGTAAATCATTAAGTTAATTCGCGGAATTGACCAAATTCATATAATTCACGAAGTTCATTAAATTCACGAAATTCCTGATTAAAGGAATTTTAGGAATTCACGATATTCTCAGATCTTACGGAATTAAAGAAATTCTCGGAATCGATAGAATTCGCGAAACTTGTGGAATTTACGGAATTTAAAGAATGCCAAATTATGGTCAAAACTCGAAAGGCTTTGGGATGCAAGAGGCAGACTGTGCAGAAATTGTTTTCGCATTTTTTACGAGAAATTTTCTGGTCTTTTCAAATCCGCAGCCAAGAATAGGGGTTCTCATTTAAGAAAAGGGTCTTACCTCCATTTTACCTTAAGAATTGACCTCAAGGACATAATTGGCGGTACATTCAAATGACCCCCTCGGTCCAGGTCAATCTTTGTTTAAACCATTTCTTTGTAGATAAAGTATTTTAGAAGATATCTGGTCGTTTCTCGGACATTTGACCTTAATTTTTTACCTTTCCAAGTTCACAAGCCCCATTTTCCACAGGTTGTTTTTGACATGAAATTTCCCGCTCTTTTTAAATCTGCAGTCAAAAATAGGGGTTCTCACTTAAGAAAATGGTCTAAACTCAATTTGACCTTGAAAATTGACCTCGAGAAAGTTGATGTTACAGTAAAATGCCTCCTCGATCCTGGTCAACCATTTTTGGAACCATTTCTTCGTAGATAAAGTATTTTAGAAGATATTTCGGATTATACATTAAAATGAGTCACCGTTTATATGCTTCGATTTTGAGCGAACACATTCAGAATTTGTTTAATTACAAATTTAAAAATTTAAAAATGTCTGCCAAAAATCGACCGCACAGCGCAAGTATTGCCGTGTCTTAGCGCGAAGCGCTAGGTAACTCATTATCGAGCTGTAAAATATACGATTATGACAGATAAGGATTCTTGGTAGTTTGTTTTTTGCACCGGACTATCTTTCGTCATCAGGGCTATTATTCGTTTCGCTAGCAAGTTTGAGCGTTCCTAGGGCGCGCCTCATTTGAACCTCGCGCTTCGCGCTTAGAAGCAATTGCACCCGGCACATTGCTCTCGGGTATTTATTCCTTTTTCATTTGAAATTACTAAATAAAACTTTTTCAAAAAGATCAACTTTAGGTCACAGTATTTTGATGAATTTTAAAATTGCAAATTTTCTACTTAATTAAGAATGATCAAAGATTAAGATTATCAAAGCTTTTTGAAAAACTATGGTAAAATTTTAGACAACTTTAATACTTGCTCAATCATAAATTATGAGAATCTAAAAACGGCTACAAGGAAAAAAGTACAGTATTGTTTCCCGAATTATTTCTATAGTCGGAGATAAGAGCGAACCTTGCACAAATGTTACAAATTTTGTATAACTCTTAGGATTCAATGCTAAACAAATATAGAATAACTCTACAAGAGTGTTTTTTAGAGAAAATCATTTGATACGTACTTTTCTAATTTGCAAACAGATATTTTTCATAGTTCAGGAAAAGAATTCAATAACTACATTTTTAGGCGAAAAAAAGTCTTGCCGCTTTACAAGCGGTTTAGCCCCAATGCTATTGCTAAGATGCCTTTCTTTCATTGGTAGAAACTTCAAAACAATATTTAGAAAAAATAAAAAGTATAATTTCTGGAAAACCCTACCTTCCTTATTTTTCTAGATATTTTTTGAAGTTTAGCCCCCATGGTGCTGCTAAGATACCTTCCTTTAATCAGTGGAAACTGATAAGAGAAAGGTATCTTAGCAGCACCATGTGGGCTAAACTATTTTTTGAAACTGGAGAATTTTTTGTCCTCAGAAAATGTAGATTTTTATTATTTCTCTTCCTAAATATTCACACATATTCTGACATATTACTCAATCTCTCTTTGCGCTTTTAAAGTTTTTAAAGAATCAAAATATTTCTAAGTATTTTATTTTAAGAATTTTTTTAAATTAAAAAAGAATTAGGCATATAAATAAATTTAAAAACATTATTAAAGGGATTTTGTGGTATTTGAATGGATTTAATATTGTTTAAATGGTTGGTAAGGGAATTTAAAAGATTGCAAAGCGTTTTAAATAATTTTAGGAAAATTTAAAAGAGCTAAAGGATCCTCAAGTAATTGAAAAATATTTTAAATTATTCAAACAGACTTTCAGGAATTCCAGATTTTAAAGTAAGTTTAAAATATAAATAATGTTTGAGAGTTCTTTAAGATCTGTTAAACCTCTTGAAATCTTTGTAAATTCGTGAAAATCATTTAAAATCTGTTAAATACGTAGAGCCTCTCTACAGGCAACCCTAGATACCGCGCCGAGGAAACAGGCGAGATTTCGCATCATGGCAGGGCAACAAAAGAGCGCAGACTCGCAGCCTCCCGCTAAAACACTCCAGTGAAGCTGCAAGACCCACGGACAAGGATTGGTCTATAAACAGAGCAGCTCGAACCAGCCTCTTCAGTCGAAGTTGATAATATGAAGAATTATAAATATTATTTTCAGCGTAGCATAGCGTACCTGCGCGACTGTTGGCGTCGCGTGTGCACCCCTTGTGACTACCAGCCATAGAATAACCTAACCCGGTAGCAACCGATGTTGCCATGGAGTTTCTCTTCTATGTTGCGTGAGCAGAGAGTCGCAGTGGGTTGCCACTCCAGTACGTACGGCCTCGGGCCGGAAGTTAGTCTGTCGCCATCGTCCCTCACGGGCCTATGTCTCTTAGTATGTCCAATGTACTACTTAAGTAAATAAAGTTAATATTAATTACTAATCCTGACGTAACTCACTCACCACGTTTACTAATGCGGATGTAGGCCGCCAGTTATTGATTTGTATTTTTTTAAACCCTACACCCTCTTGTACCTCACTCCGCTCACCCTTTAAATGCGCAGAACGTTGTCGCCGTCTTCCGAGGTGTATTGTACCCGGGTGCAATTCAGATCGCCATTTAAAGTATTACGTTTTTCCAGCAAACGAAAACCTATGCTTGCTGTGGTCAGAAGCGGTATGTAATCCACTGTTGCATCACCTAACCTACAAGAAAATCCGCGACTTAGGGCATCGTGTCTGTTTTTTACATCTTCCTTCTGATGATTACACGTGCGGTCGGCGTTATTTGTTTAAAACTAATAAACCGATTTCTTCCGTGCGATTACCGCAATTGATAGTGAAAGATCAGCCGATAAATGAATCTTGTGATAAAAAACATTGACGTCGATGTGAGTGACAGTAGGTACAAGAGAATATAAAACCTTCCAAGAATGGAAGTCCCAATACAGAATTTTAACCTGTAACATTCCGAAATTTGGTTTCAAATTCTCCAAGAAGTGGCGGTTCTGTGAGAGGTAGTTCAAGAAGTGGTGGTATAAGAAGAAGATTTCCACGAGAGTTTAAATCCCATATTATTGTCCAAGGATACGAACGATTTTCAGAATGTAGGGAAAGAAGAGAAAGTGGTTTAGAATATAAATGTCACAATAAAATTGAAGTACAATGGTAAGAATAATTTAAAGTCCAGAGCATCGAGACGTCAAACATGCAGGCACACAGAATTAAATCCACAAAAATGAGAGATCTCCGGACAAGTTTTGTAAGAATGGAAGGAAATCGACAATGCAAAGACTAAAAATAAGCGGTAAAGTTTTTCTACCTTTACACATAATTTAAATTTTGAAACTAAGCAGACAAAAGTAGACAAGAAATTTAAAAAAAAAGCATTTTTAATCAATCCAGAAGCATAAATTCAGTGTTTCAGTATTCGGATATGAATGTACTGCTGCACTTTTAAAGTATACGTTTTAGGGTGGAGTGAAAATGATCATCTTATTTGAATATTTTGAGCTGAGTAAAAAAAGTTTCGTGAAATGACATCCGAAAAAAAAATTTGTTTTAAATCGCTCAATATTTTCTGCAATTGCAAAAAATTTGCCCACCACTTGGAAAATATTAGCGAATTTTTTATATGTACAGCCTATGCTAGTGGATAATAATAAAAACTTATAAGTTTAAAAAACAAAATTATAGCCTCATTTATAATTTTTCGGAAAAAGCCCAAATTTAAATATTGAAATGCAAATTATAGTCTTACGTGCAGAGATTGTTTAATTGAATTTCTGTTGTTATATAGGTATGCAGGTTCATGAATTTTCGAGAAAGATGAAGAAGTTTACTGGTCTACAACAAAAATTTTATAGATATGATTCTTAGAAATTCCAATCGACATCTAAATGTCAGGTGATGTATGACGGAAGAAAAACTTTTGTGTCTGTCTATTCACAAGCTGTTAGCTGCAACTTATGGATATTTGTGTACTTTCCTGCCTCTTCCTAGTACATCATCAGTCAACAGGATGCTTTTAAATATTCGTCTTGGCACTGGTGTAACGCAAACGATGAAGGATATCCTTAAGGATGCTGTCAACAGAATGACTGACGAGCAGGATATATTTGGCGTGTTGATTTAAAAGGATGTTCCTCACAAAGTCCATCTTCAGTACTCCAGTAAAAAACGAAAAGTTGTTGATTTTAAGAACTGAGACATCAAAATATGCTCATCAAGCGCTGGTGTTTATCTTAAGAGGAATCGAGTCAGATTGGAAAATTTCTCTAACATACAATTTCGGTGCTGCACAAACGACACATGGTCGGCATGGTTGTGAAAGCAGTCAAGTCTATAAAATCGTTGCCATCAGATATGGACAAAGTCAGGAAGGAGAAAAATATCACTGCATGCAGGATCTTTCTGCTAACTTCTGAAATATTTTAACCCTTGTAAAAAACCTTTTAAATAATTTAATCGCTATTTTAATTTTTTTAAATCATTGTGAAATGGTTCAATCATTGATTGATTTCTCAATTATTGTATACTGATCTACATCAACGTATTTGACTGAAGCATATTTAATTTTTTCACAGATTGGAACATTCTGATCGACGATGTCGAAATCGTGCCTTTCTGCGACCCACCGGATTTACCCAAATGCATTCGCAACAACTTGTTGAATAAAGACCTGGAGTACGACATGAAGGACAATGTCGATGAGAGAGACAGGAAGTTTGCTGACTGGGATCATATTCTGAAAGCTCACTTAGTTGGCGTGTACGCCCCTTGCATAAATCGTAGAAACTTTCTTCCTGAACCTTCCGACGAGATCAGCAGGTAATATTTAACTATCATTGCATGTCCTTATGCTTCTGTCTTTGTTAATCCAGAAATTTCAAATTCAAAAGAATATTTACTTTTTCCGCAAGGCACGGAAAAACGTCCTTCGGAAATCTGAAAATTCTTCCTGAAGCTTGTCTCACAGCCTACGTTCTCAGACTCTTACACGTCATTGCCGACGGGAATAATGGCGTCAACAGAAGGGACGGAAACGCTCGTCGCATTTCATGGAGTAGGAACTCATACCACGATAAGTTCTTCGAACAGCTAGGGATGAATTGAAAAAAATGCAGTTCGTTGACCGAAAAACATAAAAACGAGCCAGGTCAGACGCACCTTGCTTGGAGAATCTGAACGATATACTTCAAGGACTTTTGATAGTTTGGACGAAATTGAAGGGCCTTGCATTTTCAAGTTTTTAAACTCGAAATTTAAACCAGGATCCTTTGAAAAATTTTTTTGGGAATGTAAAAAGTCACGATATCAGAAGTAATAGGCGTAAATGTTTTCAATTTGAATGCATTTTCCAGTCTTTGCTTGTAATAAATCTGACGACCAAGCACACTTCTGGATACAATTAGAAGGAAGATCATCGTAAGTTTCTTGTTTCGTGCACAGAATTTCTAATTCGAAAACCAGCAGAGGAAAACGAGAATACTGAAGTAGAGAGTGAGCAAAATAAACATAATTTAACTGAAAAGGTAATAGAAGTAGAAAATACTCTACTTCCTGAGAAATACTTTGTAGAATACTGTGATTATTCTTGTATGAGGCTATATGCTAAAGATTGAAATAAGATTATAAATTTACGGACTAGAGCGAGTTTGAAATATTTCGACAAATGTGCGATTATGAAATCTGTAAATGTAATTTATATCTCTAGAATTTTTTATTATTTTATTGTATTATTTCTAACGAAAAATCATACGAAAAATTTACAAAAGTATATAAAATAGATAGGCTTCTACTTAATGGAACAAACGAAACTTTAGTTATTAAACTTATCTCAGGGCTTAGCAAATAATTGTATTGAAAGTTTAGCTAGCGTTTTTATTGAATAAATATTTATTAAAAGAGATCTAAAATCTTATTCTACCTACAAAATAAACCTTTTTAATAAATAAAAAAATTTAAATAATTCATTATTTGTTCCATAGAAAAGAGTGAGCATAAAACCCCACGTTACACTATATATTGATTTCTCTAAAATCTTTTAAAATATCTTAAAAATAATAATTTGTAATCTTTCTAAAATCTAAATGGAATGGGTCACATAAATTGTCTTACGTGACCCTGCACAGCTGTTGGTTATATTTAATTTTTTTTAACGTTAACCTGTAATCGTTTAAAACTGACATGGGGCTTTAAATAAAAAAGGTGGGTTTAAAAAAATGGATTTTAAAAAATTTATTTTTAAAAATGGATTTTTATAAACTTTTTGTGAATGAAAGTATACTCACATCTTAAGGAGTATGCAAAAAAAATTTGATCCCCTAATTCCCTTTTATTGTGCCCAGAAAGTGCCCCAAAACAAACGGAGTGAACAATTATTATTTTTTTAGAAGAATTTTTGTTCCCCTGTAAATAGTTAAAAGTTTTGCTCTTTTGGGGATTACTTATACAAAGTTGATTAATGCAAAGTATTTTATTTCTTGTTTAATATATTTATTTATTATGTAACAAAAATCTTTATTGGTAAAAAATTATTATTTTTCTTAAATAATGGTACGAATAACAAATGCTGAGAGAAACATGTTTCGAAAGTATATTTTAATTTTTCAAACAAATTATTATCGTTTGAATAATATAATATTACACTCAAAATTCGTTGTTAATTATATAAATTATTGCAGAAAGGAAGGAATTTTCACAATGTGAAAAAAAAACTTTTTGCTTCAACATTTCGATTAAAAATAATTCACATTAAAAATATTCCAATAAGTGCCGTCTTTAGCATGAATTTTAGAGAAAACTGCTATTTTGCATTTTTGGGGGCATTTTCCGGACACAATAAAACGGGATTGGTCGCGTAGAAAATGAATGGTTATGGGGTGAAAATTATCCCCCCTGTTAATAATAGCATTTTAGGTAAAAATGATGTGTTAAAATTACTAAAATAGTAGTTCAGTTTCGTAATGCTAACGGTTTATAATAATTATTTTTCTGTATAAAATATCGTAAGAAAATCTATTTTCGAAACATGAAGTATCATAGGCCAAGGTTTTCCTATTTGAAAAAAAAACCGAGATCATGTTAGCCCTCAATTTTGTAAATATTTTCAAATTTTTGAAAATGTTTTGAAATATTGTATAGAAATTTGTATGTCCTATAAGAAATTAATGTTTCCTTATATCTTAAGATAATTTTATTGAAATATTGTTTAAAAATTAATTTTCCGAAATAAAAATTCACGTAGAATTTGCCAGGAAGTATTAAAGCAGATCTTACTATGTTGAAACCTTTCGAAAAATCTATATCTAAAACTCTTTAAATTCGAGGAAACATAATTATTTTTTAAAATTTTATTATAATTGCTAAGCCTGTAAATTTATTATCTTATTTTCTATTAATAATTAATAATTATTTATATGTTAGAAATAATTTACATTTGCAGGAAAAATTATTTTGAACAAAAGCAGCTGATCAAATAAAACACAGATGGCATTCCGTCATTGTTTGATATTTACAGAGATTTTACGAAAAATTCAAAGTGATTTCGTTATTGAAGAAACATTCACGACTGATAATAATGATTCAAGAAATAATGAAATAAAGCTTCGAAACGATCAATTATAATTATTTTTATAATTTAGATCATTAAGACCATTTTGCACTATGGATTATATTATTTAATTTTAATAATTTAATACAATAAATTAATCAATACATAATAACATTAAAATAGTTTAATTTTCATTAAGAATAAATCTAACGAGATTAATTTTAAAATAAATATTAAAATGTAAAATGAGTAGGTAAAAAAAATGTAGGTAAAATGCGACTTTTCTAAAAAAACCGAGAAAAAAAACCACCATTATATCAGATTCAAGGTCATTTGAAGGTTATACTTAAAAAAATCTAATTAAAAATCCAGAAAAATACATACATAGGCTTTTGGATCCCTGATTTCGAATCCGAGTTCCGTTGACCTTCATCACATCAAGTTCAAGATTATTAAAAGGTGAAAGGTTCTGACCTTCTAGCGACCTCAAATCTGATATGGCAGAGGTCAATGAATCTCGGTTTAAAAATCAGCGACACCAAAAACATATGTATGCAATTTTACGTATTTTTTATCGGACTTTCTGCAGTTTGACCTTCAAATGACCTTGAATCTGATATGATGGGGTCAAAGCAATCCAAGCAATCACTTGTATTCCAAGTAGCTCGTGGGATTTTTGTTGCAATTTGTAATTGTAATTTTCATAAATGTAATTCACACTGGAAGTTCGAGATTTGACTAATCACTCTTCTGTGTCCAGTTGCTAAAACATACATATTGATAGGAAGAGCTGGAAAAGGGGTTCGAAATGTGACCCATCACTTTTCTGTGACCAGTCGCTAAAACTTATCTCTTTGAAGAGGTATCTGGAAATGGGGTCGGAGATGTGATCAATCACTCTTCCATGACAAATTGCTACCATGTATTTCTTTAAAGAGGGAGCTGGAAAAGGGTTTCAAAATGTGATCAATCCCTCTTCTGTGACCAGTCGCTAAAACGTACTTTCTAAAGGTTCTATAAATTCAATTTTTGAATGAGACTCAACCTCAATATTAAATTAATTTGTTTATAAAAAAATACTAGTTTCCGGATGATTATCCGGTATCTAAAGTATCAAGGTGCAAAACGTACTATGAATTTGTTGATCGAATAAATAAGGTGATGCTGACTAAAATTTGACATCTCACTAAATCCCACCAATAAGATCCATCTAGGTTACAGTCTATGCTCGGGGAGGGAAATATACAAATATCCGAAAATAGTATATACATGCGACACATCAGCATATTCATCAGTCAAGATGTTTTCAAAATTGTTTGATAATAAATTGTTCCTGCAACTTATGATAGTCAAAATGCTTTCACATTTTTCGAACGCCATGATGGTTTCACATTTTTCGAACGCCATGACGCTGCCTAATTTCAATAGTAAGTGCAAAATAAATTAAGACAAGTATCATGAATTCGATATAGCAGCTGATTGGTATTTATTGCATTATTGTACAACCCACTTACATTCACGAGAAAATTCAATGGACTTTGTTAAAAATCTGATCGTTTTGGTTGAGGGTTTATCTCCAGATAAAAAATGTCATGATCATAGTCATGAGAAAAATATTAAAAATGGCAGTACCTTGTACTTTAAAGTGATTATAAGCAGAAATGTAAAAAAATAAGTCTAAAAATAATTCTTGCTTTTCCAGTTTGTACCGTGACTTGCAAATACATCACGTTGATTGAGATAGGTAGCTTATTTCCAAGTACACAATATTGCAGCTAAATATGTGTCATTTTTTTTGAAATTCATGTTTTTGATTGCAAACATAACTAATGTATTGCAAACTCATTTTTTGTTTATTAGAAAATTGATTTTTAAAATGAAAATATGACTTTTTTATTTTTTTTTTATTAAATTGTTTTTTTGAATTTTTCATAATGCTAAATAGATTTTTGACCTACTTATT
>JAAAKG020119462.1:0-15126 GCA_010014905.2 Druon quercuslanigerum
TTGGAGGACGCCAGGATATATGGTGAGAGAAAAAGCGCAAAGGGATAAATTAAGTATTAGAGCGGGAAAGAGAGCATGGAAATTTGAGTCAAAGCTGAGGGAGGGAAAGGAAGGGGAGTTGGCGAGAAAGAGTTTGATGGAAGTAGAAGAGAGGAGAGGGAGGGCGATAGAATTAACGAGATGGAAAGAAGAAAGGAGTGAGTTCTTGAATGCTAAAGACATGGCAGACAGGACTGGAATAAACTATAAAGAATTCGAAAAAAAGGACAGGGAAAGACAATTAATAGAATGATGGGATATGATTGAGGAATCAAAATACAATAAATGGTATAAGATGATAAAAAAGGAAGGTTTACTAAAGTATTTGGAGAATGGATGGGGAGAGAGAAGGTGGACCAGAATAGCAAGATTTAGATTTGGAAACGAGGTAAGAGATGGGAGGTATTAGAAAAGGAAGAGAAACATGAGAGCACGTATGGGAAGGATGTAAAAGAGGAATGGAGGATAAAGGAAGCTGGTAAGAGAATGTAGTCAAGATTGTAGGGGAGGATAGATTAGGAAAATAATGGATGAAGGAGTTGGAGGGTGCTAGGGGAGCGAATGAGGGTGAATGAAAGAATGCATGTAAAAAACTGGTAAATTGGAGGACAAAAAAGTGGAAGAATATGGAAACGGAAGTCGCCTAGATTAGAAGCGTAAAGATTGCATAAAGATGCATTTGCGTTCTCATTCTCTCTCTCTTGCTTGCACAAGCACTCTCGCTTTCGACCGCTCGCTCGAGTTAAGGAACTAGATAGATATAAGACTTACGTAAATAGTTGTAAATATTTGTAAATATTAAGGTTGAAATTTTCTTTTTGTTGTTTAATATGTAAGCGGAAATATTGTAAGTAATGGAAGTCATGTAAACCCTTAGGGGACACATTATGAATAAAGAAGAAGAAGAAGAAGAAAAAGATTGATTTAAGGCGCATTTTTTAAATTATAAAAACGAGCAGAGCGCAAGGTAAACAAATCATCAATCAGGCGTGCTCAAACTTTTGAGACGTAACCGCATTGGAAGTATTATAAATTTATTAATAATTGATTTTACAATGAGATTCTAAATACACAATATTTATTAATATATTTAATACTACAAATATTAACTTTTTCCCCATGCAATTAAATTTAATTAGGAATTAATTAAGAAAAAAAGAATAAAAAATTTCTACTCAAAATATTGGTACAAAAAAACGAAATAAGTTCATAAAAACTGAAAATTTGAAAACCATAAGTTTGATTATAACATTATAGAAACCAATTAAATTATTTTGAATAATTTGCATTTAGTTCACTTCTGAAACTGCATCGTCAAAATTTGGGAATTTTGAGCCTTAATATACACAATTTTTTATAATTACAACTTTTTTAATAAGGAGTATTTTTAAAAGTGTTTTTAGTTATATGATTTTAAAAAACCATAAGACGGGAAGTTGTTCAAAAATTTTAAAATCTTAAGTTTTTTCAACTTATTTAGTTTTTTTCTTTTTCTTTGCCAGAAATAATGCTGCTAAACTTTTCATGTATTATTTGTGAAGATTAAGTATAACAGTGAATTTTTTGAAATTTTCAAAGTATTTTAATATATATTGTTTTGATTATAAATTTGTTTATAGTTTTTCAAAATGCTTTTTGCTTAAAAACATTTCTTTCCTTGATTAAATTTGTTTAGTTCTATAGACCTTCTTTCTTAACGTATAAACAAACATAAGTTGATGAATAAAGTAAATTATTATCGTTAAAAATTAATTACTCCAGTTCATAGACCCTTATTTAGCTAGTTTACAGCAATTTCAATTTTAGAATTACATAACTACTTGTGGAAAAATTAAGTTGTAAAAGTAAATGAATTATGCATTTTATGATGAAAATTTCTCAATTGAGAATTAATTTCAAATTTAACCATTAAATAGAGTCTTAAATATGCAATTTTCAATGTCAAATTTGAAAACTTAAATTTTTCGTGGGAAATGTTGATGAACAATGATGAATCGAACATTGTTTTGTATAAATCAAATTGTGTTACCCACAAACTAGTAATTCTCACTCAAAACGAATATAATCAGCGATTGAAAACGTAAGAAAAAATTGTATAGAACGATTGAATAAATTGGTTTCAAGCTCAATATCAGAAATAGTTTTCAAGGAATGACATTTACAAAATTATCCAAAAATAATTTCCTGATTCTTTTGTTTACACATTCGACCATTTTTTTTGTATTTTTATGTGATTATATATATTTTAACCTTTTTTCATAATTTACAATGTTTCTTTTTAGATAAGAACATTTTGTCGAGTTTTTAATTCATTTGTTTTAGTATCGATTTGTTACTAATTTTACGATGTGATTTGATATTAATTTTTAAAACAGAACTTGAATTGAATTAATTTCATCGTACATTATATTTTTGTCTGACGTTCTACATCCATGACTCGTCTTTTTTCATTCAGAATTACTTATTCGTTAATTATCGTTTTCAAATTTTAAATTCTTTTTTTTATCTAAATTTATGATTTATTATTCACTTCTTTAGGGCTGACAAGAAACTGAGGTATCAGGTTATGCTGTTCTTATGTATACTCTCTACGATGCCTGTGATTGGCCAGAGCGCCCCACAATGGAGACAGGACGCAACTGATTGGCTAATCAAGTCTTATTTAAAAATCCGGGAGGGATACTGCACCGTAAAAACACAGGAGGGAAAGAAAGAATAAAACACACAAAATTTCTCTTACACACTACCTTTAAAATAACGATTGCAACTTCATCTTTTTTTATCAAATAATCTTAGATTTGACTTTAAACAGAAAAACACAAAACAAAATTTGACTTACGTCCAGTAAGGCAAACTCCACTAACTAACACAGTAAAAAATATATTTGACCATCCTCTTAACAATGAAATGATTTCAATCTCATCTAAAGGAAACAATTTTGCAGTAGCTCGTTGAAAAATTCCGAAAGAAGAAATCATCAGTAATTTGGAATTCATATTCTATACATTTCCACCTAAAAAAGCAAAATGAAATACGACGTAGGATTAAATGCCCTCCTTAAACAACAGTAATAATAAATAAAAAAACTGTAACAACAAAATCATGGACCTTCTAATTGACAGTACATACAAAATATTTAAAAAGGACCCCACTAAAACAATAGTCAGTAAAGCACAAATCCTTCGAAAAAACACTCAACTTTATAGAGAGACAATATCTAAATTAATACCTACTAATCCCATGTCTCCAAGACTTTAAGGTCTCCCAAAAATCCAGACAACAATATTCCACGCAGATCGATCGTCGTCAGATACAACAAATTCCCATTCAACCCCAAGACATTTGGGGGCGAATGTGATTTGGCGCCCAAGTCATTTTCCCGTAACATGTCTGTCTACGAAAGTACCAATCTCTGGTACATTGGATATTATTAAATCTTTTGACAACTTCCCCTCCGCGCTCATACCTTTAATAGAGCACTGTCTTAATAATACTAACGTCTCTTTTAACAAACAATTTTATGAACAAACCTCAGGAGCAGTAATGAGATCTCCAATCTCACTTTTAATAGCTAACATCTTCATGGAACATCTAGATGTCCTTAATCAATCCAAGCTTAAACCGGAATCTTGGTTTCGTTACGTGGACGACACTTTTGTCATCTGACGACATAAAAAACGGAAAATTGCCTTTCTTGGACATACTAGTTTGTAAAAAATCGGATAATACATTAGGATATACAGTTTACAGAAAACCCACCTGGTAAAAAACAGGTATCTACATGCCTTCTCTCGCCATCACCTATCTCAAAAACAATCGTTCATCCACTCCCTTGTATACAGAGCTGTCTCCATGACAGATAAAGGTAATTTACAAAAGGAATTACAAAACGTTAAACAAACCCTGATACAGAACGATTACACAATCAAACAAATTTATAAAGCAATAAGAAAATACACCTAAGAAAAGAATTCAAAACAACCTAATGAAGAAAGAGATAGAAAAACGACCACCGCCCTACCCTACATCCAAGATGTCAAAGAACAAATACCTGAGAAAATAGGAAAACTTATAAATAACCCTAAAGACAAAAAGACACCTCTCAGTGATCCAAAAGTATATCAAATCCCTTGTTCTTTTGGAAAGTCTATATTTGAGAAACCGGGAAAGCGGTGAGCTAACGTATAAAGGAACATGAGAGTAAAGTCAGGCTCAAACATATTACGCAATCAGCAATATCTCAAAATCATATCGAATCAGGATATAACATTTTATTTGACACATTTGTCATCGCAACAACTCACTATATTTTTCCATGAAAACATAGAGAAGCAATCGAAATCATAAAGCACCCTATTAACATCAATAGGGACAACGGTTATAATACAAATCCGATTTGGCTTTCCGTCCTCCCAGATTTTTAGATAAGACTTGATTGGCGAAACAGGTACGTCCTGTTTTCATGGTGGACCAGTCTGCTCAATCCCAGGCATCGTAGAGAGTATACATAAGAAGAAGATAACCTGATACCTCAGTTTCAGGTCAGCCCTTAAGAAGTGAACTGCAGTGTTCACGAAACGTCGTCAAAATTCGTAGTTTTGTACACGATTGAAACCCGAAATATCTCTTTTCTCATAATAAATCATCGTGAAGGCATTAAATTTATTATTGTTAGAAATGTTTCAAAGTTCAATAAACGTTCGATGTGACGCTATACGGCTCAATGATATTCACTCGCCCCGAAAACGCTCTGGACCACGATGCTCCCAACTCTCGTATCCTTTCACACGGTAGGTATTCATTTGTTTGATATTTCATTTTGTCTAAAACTCATTTTACCGAAAAAAATCACAAGATTGCTAGAGACCTTCTGAATAATTGGTAGATGATTTTCTCCCTGCGAATTTTGGATTATCTGTAAATCAAATTGACGTTTGGTGGTGTTTTGTGATAATGACTCAATCTTTTTTTACTACGCCAAAGAAGAAGAGTTTTGGACAAAAGAAATAATAATCTTGTTCTAAAAAAGACTTTTACTTTTATTTTGTAAACTGAATTGTCACATACACTACCGTGAAACAGTTGTTCGACAGTCTAAAAGTAGCTTGGGACAATCTGCGAACTGAAACACTTCAAAAATTGGTCAAAAGGCTTCCAAGAATTCGCGCTGCAATCATCAAAGCACGAGGTGGACACATTGATAAAGAAAACCTTATTTAACTTGTCGTAATATTTTCGTTATTTTTAAATATTTTTATACCAAATTTGCATATAATGAACATAAATAATTAGCTAAATAGTCTATTTTTTAGTTCATAAAATCGATTTTTTCGATGGTGTCCTGATACTTTTTCACGGCAGTGTAATTTTTAACAATATTAGATTATTACTATTAAGAAATACACCAGAAATCGCCCATGTGGGGGTAAAGAGTTGATTTGCCCCCTCTGAAATCGAATGCTTAAATTCATCAGATAGTTTTAATTTCTCGAAAAAGCACCTTAATTACTTGGTAAATAATTTATATCTCTGTTAAATATTAATAATTTATCCGAAATATTTGTGATATATTTTTAATAGTTTATTAATATTTGCTAACATTTTATAAATCATTTAAATAGTTGGTACATCATTGAAATCTTTACGAATTTTCTAATCTATCCGAAAACTTTGTGAAATATTTATAAACTATTTTTTTCAAATTGTGTTGTTAAAATCTTAAAAAATAATTAGAGTCTGTGAAATCTTTTACATCTGTCAAAAACTTTGTAAAACCTTTTCAAATCTGGGAAATCTTGGGAAATTATTTCAAATGTTTTAAAAATGTTTCATCATATGTTCAATGTAATTGAAATCTTTAAAAAATCATTGAACCTTTGTTAAATATTAAAAATGTTTTAAAAGTAATTTATAATATTTGTAAAATTCCTCTCAATCTTTGCGCAATATTTAAAATCTTTGAACATCTGCGAAATATTTTTGAAACAGTTGCAAAATTATTGAACTCTTTGGGAAATAATTTTTGCCTTTGTAAAATTTTCTAATCGATCCGACATTTCTGTGAAATATTCAAGAAATATAATAACAAGCTGACACGTTAAAATTGGCGGTATAAGCGTGACCTAATTATAAGATTAAAAATAAAGCCTTAAGTATCATTGTTTCAATATTGTTAAAACTGTTCCACAATCGCGTTCTCTTATTAAACGATTTAACTCGAAACGTTTTATATTTCCAAACACCTCTTCTAATTAAGAAAGCCTAGTTTTTCAAGAGCTAATTATGGCAAATATTTTAACTAATTAATATTAATAACATTTTATTAGACTTTAGTGGCTTAGTTTTATCTAATGGTCTCAAGGAAAAACAGTCGCGAGGAATTATCTACATGAATAAATTATGCAATGAAAAAGAACAGTGGCGATGTCTCTAAACACCAGATCTAAAATCATTTGCTATCGATGCTTAGGAGGGGGAAAATAAAATGTCTCAGAATATTATATATATATATATATATATATATATATATATATATATATATATATCAAACAAACCAGAACATCTATTAGTCACAGTGTTCTCGAAATTCGACGCTGACTAATTTCCCTTGTATTTTGAAATAATGAGGATCCTTTCTCATCTGGTCATCACGATGATCATTGTCCTTAATTCTATTGGTAAGAACAAAATAAACTAATTGCATACATTAAATTATCTTACTTACATTTTTATGATGTCGAAACAGCTCAAATACAGAAGAATATCATGTTTGAATCCACATATATGGTGGTACTATTGTTCCTTAAGGTGCTTCCTTGGGCTTGAGTTTTAGTCCAGGCATTACAAATGACAACTGCTCTCCTACAATTATAAATTGTTTGATGTAATATATTAACTACATAATCTAAGGGGCTCAATACTATGCCTCGCAGAGTGGTTTTTGGAAAAATGGTTTCATTGTAGTTTTTCCTTAATGAATTGTAAATATGATGTATTTTGTGCGCCGAAGAAGGAGCCAACAACCATGGTACCCATGGTGAACAGAAGACCGGCGCTATCAAATCAATTATGATGGTCCGAAGCCCTGTGCTAAACCTTATTTCTATTCTTCGATGCTCCAGAGCATCAGCAAATTCTAATTTTAAAAGATAATCTCTTTTTATAATTCTCGGGGCTTGATATTCAAGACTATAAGAAGCTTATAGGAATTAAAGATCTTTGTTAAACAAGTGATTCATTTCTAAATCTAACTCGAGGGCACACCTTAACAGGTTTTAGAAAAGGAGTGCTCTTGTGGACCGGATTAAGAAGTAGACTTCTGTCCGCTCTATTACCCAGTTTCTTGAGGATAAGTACTATACAAGGAAAGCTAATGGAAATTCTCTGGCGTGTGGCAAGATTCTAAACTTGCCTCTTCATTGAGGCTACGGTTTTTACCAATGAAAGGTTTGCCCTGGAAATGATGCTTTTCCCGAATTACCAGTTTATTCAATTTATATTTTTCTGAGTTAGCATATGCAGTGATTTGCATATTTCCGAATAGTCCTTTATTAAAATTGTTAAAATTTAGAATTACCGTTTGCTTAATTTTTAATTGTGCGAACTATCATTTCTCCTCAGTTTGAAAGTTTAAAATACTGCTTTTGTCATTGTTTCAATGAAGTAGACAGTGTTAGAAAATCGCGAAATTTAACTATCTTAGGTGTAGATAGATGGAGTCAAACTAAATAATTTTAAATAGGGAGACTTTCGTCTAAGAAAATCTATAGATACTTAGTACAGTCAAAATCAGAGCTAATGCCGGTCTTGAGGCTGATCTTGGAACTAATTTCTGGAACATAGCTTCATTTCAAACGTAGACAGTCAGAGGGGTATGAAGCGTTTCCGTTGGATCTCACTTTGTGGTAAATAATATTTGAAAAATGGTTCTTCTAATACGGAGACAAAGTTAAACGAAATAATTAACGGAAATAAAGAAGAAAGTTTGCTGTTACACTTTAAAATAAATGTGTTTTCGGTTACACGTTAAAATAAATGTGTTTGCTGTTTACCTACATTAAACTCTTGCAAGTCGCTTTACATCTCCTTTAAAAGGAGAGCTTTCTCTTAAATAGTCGGTAAAAATACTTTGTCGCTTAATTGATTGAACAATTCGAAGAAAGCAAAATCAAAAAGCACATCACTTTTTTCACCATAAACACCTCACAAAACACTTCGAGTAGGAAGCACACACTTTTGAATAGTGGATAGTACATTGCGTCACGTTAGCACTTGACAGTTTGACATCACAAAATACTATAATTGGACTCCAATGCTTGAAGTCGATGAGACATCTCCTCTGTCATGTGCGTTAGACAGATATGATCAAAATGTGTTCGAATGATAGGTCTTACTTTTCGTTTTGATATGATCATAACCTGTCTCTATCTATCCAATACTTCTTCTTTGATTTCTTTATCGATTCGTAGAGCCTGTTGAGAAGCTACAACAGCGTGAATAATTTAGAAGAAATTTATATTTAAATTAAGTGTGAACAAGTAATCTCTTCATAAATAATTCATGTACAACTTCAAGATATATATTTGCCTATCAGATGGCGCTCCTGTCAACGTAAAAGACTGGCTCATTCAATCTCACAAAATAATACGATCAGTGAATCAGTCCCGTCGACTTCAGTTGGCTTCAAGCATTGGAGCCCCACTCCTGGTCGACGCGAGCTCACCCTCGTGCTTATTTGCTATAAGTGTATTTCGCTTCGAGTGAACTGTCGCGACATCATGATGCAGATATATAGGTAGGTCGTTAGGGTACAGTGCCTCAACGCAAGGCTCCTGCTTTGTCACGGCTCAGTAAAAACCGCCCTCTCCCCTTCACAACATCTCTCACTCATACCCGCTGCGCGGAGTCAATTCTTGTAAGGGCTATATCCGCGTGCACTGTGTCAGAGTTTCACTTTTTGAAATTCAAAAATATTTTATAATGTCCACGCTTATACTCCTAAAGAAGCAAAAAAAACTTCATTTGCATTTGAACCCTTCAAAAACCCACCATAGATGACTCAATAGAACCTCGAAAGAATGACGGAATTACACTTTCTTTATTTTCAATCAATTTTAAACCTTAAAAACTCATAAATTGTGTTGTTTTCTTACAGAAATATCAGACAGTACGTCTCCGAGAACAAGGGACTTTCTACGACTTGTGGGTGGGTCTCAGGAACATGCAAATAACGAAAATAGCCATAGTTTTTTATAGAAAGTTCCGCTCACTAATTCATATCTAAAAATTTGTTATTTGGAGCTCGCAAGTTCAAGCGCACCATACGGGCGCCTCTGTTTGTTTCAGCGCTCGGCTTTTTTCTTTTCCCCACACTTTTGCATAGACATTTTTGCATAAATCATTATTTTCAGCTACCCTGAAAATTTATCGTTCAATCAAAACATATTTTAACGAAGGTATCCAATGCTTTTCAACCAGTGAAATAAAAAAGTACGCGGGTCATCAAAATATAATTTGTGACCAACTTGCCGTTCTTTTTTTGTGAAAATTTTTGTTTTATCTTCTGTCTTTTTTCAAATATTTTAATTTTTGTCAAAAGTTGTTTCTTGCGATTAAAACAACAACTTTGTACCATCCAAGCTGTGCACGCCTTAATTATTGCGATCCGACTTTTAACTTACAACTCCACATGCACAGATGGGATAATCCCAACTAGAATTATTCTATTTTCCATTATTCTATATTCTAATTATAACTAAAATTAAACATTCTTACCTAGAGTACTGAGCTGTCAAACCAATTTTTGAATTAAATAAATCAACAATTGTGTACTTAAAGAAATGCAATCCTCTATTTATTATTGCAGAGCTAAGTTCACAGAACGAACCATTGCCTGATCGCGAAACTATTTCTGGTATTTCTGGTAGCAGTCTGCTTCCTCTTGACAAGCCTTCTTCTTCTGCGAGGTCTCCTGCTTCTGCCGAGACTCCTCTTCGTCAGAGATCCAAGTCTCCTTCTGCTAATCATCCCTTTTCCGTAATACTTGGATTTAAACTTGAAGAACTTAGATTTATTCGGCTTATTCCCGACAAGAATCAAACCAGGAGATTCGAACTTCGAAGATACTCTTTTCCTCCTGATAAACCAATTCGATTGAGAACAAGAAGTGGTGACCTTAAGCCAATTCCAACCGAAGAACAAATTGTATTATCAACGTCCAATGGGGATGTCTTTGCAATAGTGGAAAAATTAAAGAGACAAACAATTTTTCGCGCAATATATATACCTACTACCCTCCCTACTTATTTCAGACGTGGAAGGCGGGCGAAAATAAATATGGACAGTGGTGCGGTTGAAGAAATGAGCACAGAAGAAATCGCGGAATGTCCATCAGGCAACAATTACCTAATTACAAAAAATTTCACAGTATATCGTGTATAAAGAAGAATTTTTCGCCCTTTACGTGTCTGCCTTTGAAAATTTAAGTGCAAAATTATAAAAACTGCAATTTTTGGCTTTAGTTTCCTTTGCAGGTAGCCGCTGGACTACGATTTGGAGAAATGGCCGGTTGCTTTCAGCAAACGCCAAAAACTTTTTTGAATTTGAATTGCTAACTTATTAAATGATAAAATCATTCAGCTTACATTACATAATTCTATAAATTTTTATTTAGAAAATTTTCTATTTGAAGCCTTAATTCTCAAGCGCACCTGTTTAATTTAAAAAACTTTAAGGTTCTGCTTTATGTTGATCAGATATTAACATAAATCTAGTACAAGTATTAAAAATTGAAAGAAAGTTGATTTTGCAATAAGATTTTAAATCTTTTTATTATTCAATTGTTTTTATTTTATTTTAAATCCTAAGTAAATATTGTTTGAATCAAAAATATTTAATTTTTAAACCGTTCAATCATAATTTTCGAAAAAGGATATTTCGAACGAAACACATGGAAACTAAATTGTTTGAAATAAATGTATCGAAACTAATCTTTAATTTATAGCAATGAAAAATGGTAGCGTAGCCTAGATTTATATTTTTCAACCAGAAATGTGTAAACAGTTTAATTTCTTGCAGCTTAATGCATAAACTTTTGCGATTTAATGAAAGTATATCGAAAATTGTTGCAATTAAATATTTTAGTAACTTCCTATTTATAATTATAAATTACTAAGCATCTGGATACAACATTTCTGAATAAACCATTTTTTAAACTTTAATTATAAAGTTTTTAGTTCAAAAGAGTTCCACTTTAAATACTTTTATTTGCAGTTCTGATTTTATCGCTTAAAAAGGAAATAATATTGAGCTATAAAAGCTCAAAATATTTAGTTTAAATAATCGTTGACAAATTTTTTAGACGGGTAGAAAACCGGGAAGTTTTTTCTTTAATTAAAAAAGCCAATGTGCTTTTTTCAAGCGCTATATATTACGTTGAATTCTATGTATTATATTACGTGTATTCATGTGCTTGTGTGCGTCATAAATTTCTTTACGTCTTAACGGGACGGCTTGTTCATATATTGGCAAATAAAGTGAAAATATTATTCTTTATCGTTATTTTACTTCAGGTGCCCTGAGAAATCAAGAACAACCATTTCTTTATTTAATTTACGAATTTTACGTTAAAAATTTTTTAAACTATATTCCTCACATCAAATGATAGGGATAAACAAATCTTTAGCGTTCCTAAAATAAATTTTTTTTTGTTCATGATTTTTTTGCATTTCGTTAAGTTTGGCTCTGTATTCAAAATTATCAAAAGAGCATAAGAATATAATGTTGGACTATTAACTATCGAACAGCGATCTAGGATATTAAAACTACAATCACTAGATGCTGTGAGTTACACCTATGGACAAATTTCACGTCCGTGAGATGAATAGCCACACACGCAAACACCTATACAAATATATAAACTCACAAAAACACACCCACATATGTATATCCGGGTTATGGCACCATGCGTATGATAAAGCGATTAAACACGTCCTTTTGCTGCGGTTAGAGCAACCGACAATCGGTCGTAAAACAGTTCCTAACACCCTAGAGTTCAGGGTGTAGGATATAATTCAGATAAAAATTCGACGACGATTCGGCAAAATTCCTAAACTAAGGATGTCTGCATAGGCTGCAAAGATGCCAGCATTCTCCCTGCTTAAGGATGCTTTATGGTGCGTATGCGCATTTTGTGGTGCCTGAAACACCCAGGGCTTAAACACGCCTTGATTCAGTTATTGAGAAAATAAGATTCCTACCTCTTAAAAAATCGATATGTACGGGAAGTGCTTCCCCAACTGCTCCTTGAACAAGCTGCCGACAAAGATGATGAAGCGACATTAAGACCAACCACAAAAACAGGCAACTTCTGAAAGATCACAGCGTTTTCAGGACAAGTAGAAGCATTCACATACAGCTTTCTCCTTAACTCAACATCTGGTAGGAGTCCGACCTCTGGACCATCAATTGTTTAACTGATGGTGCTGCGAGACCTTCGACTGTTTCAAATCGCATGAAAAAATCGACGATCGCTCCAAAGAAGACAAGAAGCTTGCATAAACTGAAGAAAAAGATTGAATAGGCATGACAGAATGTGTCCCGTGTTCAGTGTGTGACTGACTACATAAGATCTGGTAGACCGTTGACAGAAAGGGTCGGAAAATACGCCCAAGAACTGAGGAACTGAACGAATCAAAGCTGCCGGCCATCAGGCATCGTATTGTTGCCAAACAAGGTTGTTATCTGACGCAAGGAGGAAAATACAAAAAAAGAGATAGATCAGAAAAAATCAGCAGTGGAAAGAAGATACTGATGATATCCACTTGAATAAGTTTTGCGAAAACCTACTAACATCTGAGGTGAAATCTCGATCAATTACTGGCAAAGAGGTGAAAAAATGACTAGCGTGTACGAAGAAATTTTTCGCTGCAGGATAAGATGATATCATGAACTTCTGGTGGAAACATAACAACATACCAGCATTTAGCAGACATACCTTTCTCATATTGGAAGTTGAAAACGTCCATTTCGTAGTGTCATGTGTTAGGAAGCACTATACACCTACCGAAAAATGGCTACTTGAAGGAGATGTATCAAGACCTTAACCGGAAGCTTGAACGACTGTATCTAAAATATTTGTTTAAAGTAATTGTCCTTGTGATCGGCGCTCTCGAATGTGTGAAACTATCCCTGGTCTACAACCTTACATCCATACCGGCGTGCCAAAAATATGCCAAGGAACTTACTAGATTGATGCAGAGAGCTGTTATCATTGGGCACCTTCGTGTCCTGAAGACACACGTTTCACTGGCCTGTCGTTGTGATTTTGTCGTGATAGCGACGTGGCCATATGTGTGATTTACCGCTGTTCTGCTCGGAAACACTTAATTATTGCTTTTCACGATGTGAGTGGATCCGTATTGAACGGGCGGCTATGCGTCGTGCATATCATTTGAGACCAAATAGACGCCTGGATATTTTAATATCTGAGATGTTATGATTTGATTTCTGAAGGTTAGAAGAATTCAACATCCAGAGATTATATTTTATACTCTCTACATAGATTATTAGAAATCTGTCCGCTTTAAGGGCGTGTTTACCTCGCGCCGCCGCGCCACGCGCTCGGTTCTTGCATTTCCCTGCATTTGTGCGCAGACCTTTTAAAATTAAGGGTCAACAAATCTACAACGGTAATTTGGTGATTGTGAATTCTCTTTTGTTAGTGCTCCTTCAGCTTCAGAAAAGAGATTCTCAACACGTAACTAGTGTCGTTTTTCCATAAATTTTGCTTGTTTATTTTGAATGTTATTTTTTACGATTTAAACGAAAAATACATATCATAGCGTAAAGTGATTCGGTTTTTTCAAAAAGTCTATTACAAAATTTTAATTCTTTTTTAAATGCACAATTTTTTGTAATTTATGTGCTTTCGTTTCTTGCATTCTTCATTCCAAAGATTTGATTTTTTTAAATTTTAATGTTATTCTTCGCGATTAAAACAAAAACTACGCCTTCTAAAAAAATGATTATAAAAAAATTTGTAGATCTTTTTAGAGTTAACAAAGTCCTGCTCTTTATTTTTTCGTAGCTGTTTTTGCTTGTCTAAAAACTGAATATTTCGATGAGCGAAAAATGGAATTGCTGCTTTTTCATTATTTTTTGAAATGTCAAAAAGAAACGGTTTTCTTTTCTTGACTTTTTTTATATCGTGCGTTATTTAGCTTAAAATTTTCAGCTTAAAATTTTTTTCTTAATGTAGCTCGGATGCCACCACTCAGAATATAGTACTGAACCCGCAGAATAAAATATGTTTTGTTTTTCAAACAAAATATATTTAAATAAAGAAATTCAGTATCACATTTTTTTGATTTAAGTAATCTTTTGCCTTAATGCAGAAGACGAATGATAAGAAGTTCTGGCGAAAGGTATTTAATTATGCTTTTCAGAATTATTTGATATATTATGGTATGGCATAACAGAGAAAAAACATTTATTCATAAACAAAATTCAAAAGATACAATATGTATTATTAATGATATCGCCAACATTTTTTGAGGTTGAGCAAGAATCGAATTTTTGAGAATAGTTAGAGAACCTAACGTTATAGAACGACACATGTCCTATGGCTTATGGTATCTTTTTATTAAGTATTAAAAAGTACATTTCAAAAAAGCACACACTTAAAACAGTCAAATTGTCCAACAAAACTCAACTTAAATGGTTAAAAAGAAGTATTTTCTTTGAAAACCTGTTTTCAAAAACAAATGCTCAAGAAGGTAAAATAAGTTTTTTTTCTAAATATCATTGTAAAATGGTTCATTAGAGACATCGGTACAAACTATTTCGAAGTCTCTTAGGCTTCCTATTCAGGTCCAGGAAAATTTTAATAAGAAGCCAATATGGAATATTTTTTTATTATGCTATGTTATGTGTCAAAAGTAGCACTTTGAGAGTCGCTGGGAAATCAACACAAGGGGCCACTCGATCTCCACTCAATTTTATATAAGTGACAACTTGACGATTTCACAGTTTCTCAAAGACGACGAGTTTGCTTTCCCCTCGAGTGAGTCATCCGAAAACAATAGCCCG
>JAAAKG020119473.1:0-15125 GCA_010014905.2 Druon quercuslanigerum
GATGGAAGATGGCAGAAAAAGCAGGCGCTTGTTTTTGCTGTTTACAGAAGCATAGCGGAAAATGCCGAGCTAGAAATTCTCGCGGTTTTAATGATTGTCCAAAATTTCATAATAAATTATTGCATACAATTATCGAAAATACGACTTCCAGGGAATCACCAAATTGCACTGAAGTGAGATCGACCGGAGCCATATTAAAAATATTGCCTGTCCGCCTACGTGGACCATTAGGAGAAGTAGAAACCGTGGCGTTTTTGGACGATGGAAGTACAAGATCTCTATTGGATGCAGATTTGGCAAAAAAGATAGGTCTCTCTCTATTGAAGGATTTGGAACCGATGATTTTATCAACATAAGTAATGTGCGAACCGTACATGACCTAGGCCTGACAGAACAATGTTGGGACGTGGAGAACTTAAAAAAGAAATTCCCATACGTGGGAAAGGTGAACTTGGCAGCAGTCGAACACGGGAAGCCAATGATTTTGTTAGGTCAAGCGCACGCAGGTTTAATTGTTTTCAGAGAAATTGTTGAGCCACATAAGAATGCACCTATTTTATCAAAGACGGACCTGGGTTGGACTATTCATGGGCCAATTGAATCAGAGCAGAGTTTACTGCAGAACGTGGAGAGTATTTTCACGTGTTGTGAACTATCAGACAGTCTTCACGAGGAGGTGAAAAAGTATTTTTCTGTCGAGAATTTTGGGGCAGCAATAGTTAAGGAGAGAAAATCGATCAGCTTGGATGATGAGAGAGCGATACCGATAACTTCGAAGTTAATCAAAAAACTTGAACACAGGTATGAAGTTAACTTGCCATGGAAGACTGAGGATTCGCTAGCTAGCGGAAGCCAAGAAATGGCGTACCAAAGACTGAAATGCCTAGAAAAGAAGCTTCTCAAGGACGAACAGTTGGCGAAAATCTACCAAGAAGAATTCCAGAAACTCATTGAAAAAGAGTATGCAGTGAAGGTTGATCCGTCAGAACTTGTGGGTAAGAAAAAAGACTGGTTCCTGCCACACTTTGGAGTCACCAATCCCAACAAACCCGGAAAGGTAAGAATGGTTTTCGATGCAGCTGCAAAAGTTAGCGGAAAGTCCTTAATTGATTACGTTCTCACTGGTCCAGATTGGCTTACGTCCTTATTTGGAATTATAATTAAATTTCGACAATATCCTATTGGTTTTGCTGCCGATATTCGGGAAATGTTTAATAGGGTGAAAATTGCAGATGAGGATAGCTAAGCGCAATGCTTCCTCTGGAGAAATCTCGATACGAAAATGCCAAGTAAAATTTTCAGAATGACAGCAATCATTTTTGGAATGGCTTCTTCGCCGTTCCTGGCTCAATTTGTAAAAAACTATAATGCTGAAAAGTTTCAGGAGATCTGTCCAGATGCTGTGAAAGCCATCATTAAAAATCATTACGTCGATGATTATATTCAGGGAGCCAAGGGTGAGGAGGAAGCAGCGAGACTAGTTAATGACGTCATCAGTATTCACGAGGAGGCAGGATTTGAATTGCAGAACTTTGCGTCCAACAGCAGTGAAGTATTGAGAAATATACCAAAAGACCTGGTAGCGAACCATACACTCATGAACATGGACGAGAAATCAGCTGAGCAGCGAATACTGGGAATGATCTGGGACACACGTCTAGATTGTCTCACCTTTTCTATGAACTTTGGCAGGATAGACAAAGCTCTGATAGAAATGAGTCGAGTGCCAACAAAGCGGGAAGTTTTGAAGTTTATCATGTCTGCTTACGATCCTATGGGGTTTTTATCGCCCATAACGCTTAAAGGAAGAATGTTATTGCAAAAAATCTGGCGTGCTGGTATAGGATGGGATGATTTTATAACAGCAAATATGTTTAAAAACTGGAAACAATGGCTGTTTGAACTTGAGCGAGCAAACAAGGTTCACATACCACGATTTTATTCGCCAAAATTGACTACAGCCGAAAATATCCACATGCACACCTTCTGCGACGCCTGCGAGTTAGCTTATGCTGCTGCAGTTTATCTAAGAATCCAGGATAAAGATGGAGTAGAAACGATTCTACTCAGCCGTGTTAGGTGTTCGGCTATCGAAAGCAGTCAAAGAGTCACTCGAAATTCAGGTGCAAAGAAGCTGCTTTTGGTCAGACTCAACAACGGTTCTCAACTGACTCAAGGCAGAGAAGAAATTACCAACGTTCCAGGCCGCTAGAGTAGGAGAAATACTGGAGTTATCTGATCTTGAGAATTGGAAGTGGATTCTTACAAAAGAGAACGTCGCAGACGATTGCACCAGAGACACGCCAATAACTGGTTTTACCTTGAAACATCGATGGTTCAACGGACCTGGATTTTTGAAGTTTGAAGAAAGCCAGTGGCCACAAACGACATCTGAAATGAAGGAAGCAGGTCATAAAGAATCAGAAATTCTTATGGCTATTACTGAGACTTCAAAAGAACCCGACAGTTTACCCAGGATAAAATCTCACTATACCTGGACCCAGCTTTTGAGAACCACTGCATGGATGAAACGATTCGTCGACAATATGAAAGCTGGAAGAGGATCCCCTGAAATAAAAACTGGACCACTTAAGGCTTCAGAACTTGATGGGAGTGAAAAGAAATGGTGGAGAGCCGTTCAGATAAGTCATTTTCATGAGGAACAAGAAGATTCTTTGAACAACCGAGTGAAGAAAATTGGGAAGCTCAAGCGAGTAGACCTGGAGATTAAAAACGATGGACTGCTACGGATATCAGGACGACTCAGCAAAATCGACAATATTGATGTGCTCACTAGAAGCCCCATCTGCTGAGATGGAAGACATGAGTACGTCAAACTTATGATAAAACACTATCACGAAAGAATCGGACTTCAAGGTTTTAAAACCGTGGTGAATGAACTACGCAAAAGATTTTGGATACCAAAGATTCGTGCAATAATTAAGAAAGTGATTCTAAAATGTATTTATTGCAAAAAGAGGAGCTGTAAACCAGCTCAACCAAAGATGGCACCTTTGCCAATAGAACGTATTTTATTCAACGAGAAACGGTTTACCGTGTGTGCTCTTTACATGCCTAACTGTTAGAGCAATCCATGTGGAGGTTGCGCACACTTTCAGTACAGCCTCGTGTATTTTGGCCATCCGCCGATTTCTAGCTCGGCGAGGAGCGGTACGAGTCATCTGGTCAGATAACGGAACGAATCTAAGGGGAGCCAATCGAGAGCTACTAGAGGCATTGGAAGAGCTCGACGTTCGCCAGCTGAAGGATGAAATGACAAATCGTCGAATTGAATGGAAATTCAATCCACCAGCGGCACCACACATGGGAGGATCCTGGGAGTGGATGGTAAGAACCTTCAAACGAGCGATTCACGCCATCTTGAAGGAGCGACATCCGACGGACGAGACATCGTACACCGTAATCACCGAGGCAGAGTACATCGTAAACAGCAGGCCGCTCACTTACGTCTCTTCGGACAGCAGAGATCCTACAAGCATATCGCCAAATGATATTCTCATTGGCCAATCCATAAGCATTGGCACTGCAGGATACTTCACTGAACATGATGAGACTGCGAAAAGGCAATGGCGTATATCTCAGTGCTTAACCAACCTATTCTGGAAAAGGTGGCTCAAAGAGTATTTACCGACATTAAATCATCAAACAAAATGGTTCAAGGACGAGCGGTCTTTAAAAAATAGGGAGATTGTTTTAATTATAGAAGGCAACTTGCCACGAGCAACATGGCCAATTGGCGTGATTCAACAAACCTACCAAAGAAAGGGCGGAAGAGTTCGTATGGCTGATGTTAAGACTGCAACCACTGTTTAAAAAAGGCCAGCAGTTAAGTTGCATCGACTGGAATTGTATGCTGATAACAGGGAATCAGCACAGGGGGGGGGAGGGGGATGTTACTACGAAAAGTGAATAACTCCTAAAATATAGCAACCACGTGAACACGCCGGATCTGGTAAAGTAAAAAAAGAATACGAAGCCCCTTAAGGGCAGACGCCTATACGTCAGTTCCATGTTTGATTCCTACGCGCACATTTCACACTTACATGTATTAATTTGTCAATTGTCTTTTAATATATATCATGTCAGTTTTAACCTTAGATCTGTGTTATACTGTCTTTAGTGATCCCGGAAATAACAGGTTTAAAAGTAATGACAACTTTTATTACCTTTAGTAATTTGTTTTATTCAAGAAAAAATACTTAATCTCTTTTTACAAAGTAAAATCGTAACCTAATTTGATAGAAGATACATTATTAAAATAGGAATTCACACTTATTATAAAAGTCTTTGAGCTTCGTATTTTTCAAACATTTGGCTGTAGTATCTACAGTATCTATACCTTTAATCACATCATCAGCATCATCATAGTCAGCACTGCTTCCATCATATATCCTAATAGTTGGGTTATTTTGAGGAGTCAAGTACCAAGTCTTGAGCGTCAGAACGTTCGGACAGCACAGTTGTGACTCCAGAACTGTGTATGGTGATGGCATGTGATGGAAACTGTGTTTTTTAATTTGTTTAGCGAAGGACAGCTCATATCTTCCAATTGCGCACATTTAATCCAAACTCGTCAAACCATTTCTTCTTTTAAATTCCTTTGACGTAGATAGCATGAGAACCAAGTAAGACATCTTGAAATATAGGTCCCACTTCCATGTAGGGTATATCATGAGAAGTCCACCCGATCCCGTGATAATTGCGCGTCAATCACAAATTTTCACTATTGTATCGAGCAGGCAGACAGTTCCAATCACAGGGAGGTTCAAAGAGGTAGACTAAAGGTAGAGCGTCTTCCCAAAGAGGAACTATAGCCAACTCCTTGAAGGCGAACTCGTTGTTGGGCTTCTAGAAACCTTCCACGTCCACAATAAACTCAATTTCGATGAAAACTGATGTTTTTTGTTAAAATCATCTGCTTTATACCTTTTCACACCACCAAGGTATAAGCTCCCACCACTATCATCTTAAATCAACTTCTTCACACTACCACTAAGGGGCTGGTACTGAATAATACGGTAATGTATAATTAGATAGTAGGCTGCAGTTTCAGCAGGGAAATTGTTTGCAGATTCAAATTCCATTAGAACATCCACAGAGGCCTGTTTGAGAAATTCATTTTGTTTTGAGCAATCAATGACAATAAGTGGAGCGTATTCTTTGAAATCAATTTTATTTAACACTGATTCAGACTCTTTACCGTAGTATGATGTCTGAAAGTTTGCATACATCTCATACAGTAGCGCAAACTGATTATGACCAAAGTCCAAATTCAAATTCCCGTACGGACAGTACTGTGAATTGAGAAATAACTTGACATTCGTTACATTGCAGTGATCGAATAGATTAGCATATCTGGCTAGTTTATCCTTTCTTCCTGCCTGGAAACCCAACATAATGTACTGTGGTTTTTCCAACTGCGTTGATGTTTTCACAGTCCATATATGTCTTGAGATGGGGGGGGGGGGAGCAAGGGGTATTCATACAATTCCCATGAGCAAAAACTCATGGTTGTAAGAATAACTTTTTCAATAATGGTCAGCAACTGTATCTTTTGCTGATCTGAAGTCACTACATATGGACTCCACTCCACTTTATTTATCGACATCTTAAATTGCTCTTCGTTTCCCGGCTGTTGTCGTGCCTGAATAACAGCATTTATGACACTGCGCGACCTTGTCAGGACAAGTTCATGCTTTGCGTTTACAACGAATTTTCGATAGCCTTCAGCAAATCCCAGAATCATCGTCGAGATAAAGATGCGGTTCAAGGCACAACCTATTAAACTTCAGGTATTTAAGTTTGACACCATTGTTCAATCAGCAAAGAAGAGAATGAAACGTAATGGCAACCTGCTACCAGCCAGCATTTGCATAGTGTTTTGTGGGCCTTCAAATTGTGGTAAGACAAATACATTACTTGCCTTAATCCTATACGCAAATGGATTAAAATTTGATAATGTCTACATCTACTCGAAATCCCTCAAACAACCAAAGTATAAATTCCTGGAACGGGTGATACATAATGTTGATGGTGTTTACTATGTTCCTTTCGGTGAGCATGAAGAAGTAATACAACCAAGAGGAGCTCAAACAAATTCTATAATTGTATTTAATGATGTGGCCCGCGAGAAACAGGATAACAATAGAGCCTTTTTTTGTATGTGTAGATACTCTCATGTTGACAGTTTTTACTTATGTCAAACTTACGCTCGAATTCCTAAACATCTAGTTTGAGAAAATGTCAAACTGCTGATACTTTTCAAACAGGATGAAAGAAATTCGAGACACGTGTATGATGATCATGTTAACACTGATATGAGCTATTTAAATTTCGGGACTTATGTTCAACATGTTGGAATACTGACAAGTATGGATTTGTTGTCATTGACAAGGACAGTGATCTCAACAAGGGTAGATACAGAAGATGATTTGACTATTTTATCTCTCTATAAATACAAGTTATGTGGAGGAAATCAAATCATTATGTATTAAGACATCCACACGTCAACATGTCAAAATTTCATAACGAGAAGGAGGTGCTCCGTCAAATCACAAAAGCTAGTGAGGTTATTCCACGTAAACATCGAATGCTGAAAATGGGTAAAGAAGCCACGGAACAGATAATGAGTGAAACGTTAGGCCAATAGTCATGCCACTGCAGAAACTGGTTAACATATCAAATCCTTTGATTAAGAAAGAAGATGAAAAAAATGAGCCTGTAAAGGAAAAAGAGGAGGAGGATGTGGGTTAGGATGATAACGCGTCCTTCATGACAGCTGATGCTGAAGAGCAAGATACAACTATGCTTCATGAAGATGTCGCGAATGAGGCTGCTGATAATTATGAGTATTTAACAAACAAAGTTTTCAAGTTGCTGCAACACAATAGGAAGCAGTATTTGGATATGGTTTATGGTGTGCGTAAGCTCAGTGATGGCAGCCTTATGATTGGTGATAAGCCCATTAGTTTTGAAAGAGAATATATCAAAGTTCATGATAAACAGTATCTGAAAACTGTAGGATTGCTTGAACTATTGTTTAAACAAAATCCAAAAGCATCCCAGATAAGTGCTGACTACCGAGACAATTACAAGGAAATTTTGATTGCTACAAATGCATACAAGCCCCAGTGAATCCATTCGTACTAGCAGCAGTAACAAGTACAAGAACTTTATTGCTTACTAGTTGATCGTCTTCGTCTGCTCCTAGCGTCTCAAACAGCAGGCAATCCGAGTCACAACAATGAAATTGTATCAATTATTGAGGAATTACGAAAAGCTGGAATCATATATTAGGAGCGTACTCATAGCACTATCGCTAGTATTATGATAAGTATTGATGTGTTTGGACGTCACCTGGATCTAAACGCTGCAGCAAGTCAGGGTCCCCCTAGCATTGGGGTTAAGATCATCTCCGACGGCCATTACAACGTAGACGAAAAAAGACTTTGTAACGTTAGCGAGGCCAAGGAACAAAACGACGCAGTCAATTTGGGACTCGTGCAGCGCATCATACAGAACGATATACGTACAGTGTATCAAGTCACATCATATAAGCGAGCAGAGATTGACAATCAAAATTTGACGATACGTATACTTGAAGAATCCAATAACAAGAAACTGAAAACCCTGCAGATTGACACTCAACAAGATTTGTCAACCCATAACGCTGAACTCATTGCTCAGTTGGATTCTCGATTAAATGCACTCGAGAATGAAAAACAAAAAATTGTCGCTAGTCACAGAACTACATAAACCCGCTAGAAAGAATTATCCACGTCGACGCGTGCAAATGCGTGGTATAAACGAGACGTGGCAGGCGGACTTGATTGAAATGCTACCTTATGCCCACCAGAATAATGGCTACAGGTATTAACTTACAGTAATAGATCATTTCTCCAAGTACGCCTGGGCTGTTCCTGTTAAAAGTAATAGTGGACCTGATGTAACTTCAGCAATGCAATCTATTCCAGCGCAGGGTCGTGTACCACAAAGTTTACATACTGATGAAGGCAAAGAATTTTATAATTTACATTTTAAAAATCTTATGCAAATATGTGACATCAATCTCTACTCAACGCATAGTAATCTAAAGGCATCAATCTGTAAAAGATTTAATCTCACTCTGAAGAATAAGATGTGGTCACAATTTAACTTTAGAGGCAATTACAAATGGATAGACATTTTACCTACTATCAACTCCAAGTACAACAACACCAAACATCGATCAATCGGTATGAAGCCAAAAGATGTCACTACTGAGGATGAAGAGAAGTTGATGCAACGTTTCAAAGCACTACGAAATATACCCGAAAGAAGGCCAAAGTTTAAAGTTTATGACAGAGTTTGAATTAGCAAACACAAGCATTTATTCGAGAAAGGATACACTCCTAACTGGAGAACAGAGATATTCACTGTGAATCGAGTCATATCATCAAATCCAGTGACGTACAGGCTCAAGGATTATCAAGAACAACCCATCGCTGGCGGGTTCTATGCACAAGAACTTCTTGCAGTTAAATATCCAGACGTATACCTTGTGGAAAAAGTAATAAAGAAACGTGGCAGAAAAATATTTGTAAAATGGTTAGGTTTTAATAGTTCGCATAACACATGGATAGATAAATCGGATATGTAATCAGCTTTGTGTAATGTTAAAGTAACTTTGTGCAATGTTGAACCAACGATGAATCAGTATTGAACCAACGATAAATCAATGTTAAACCAACGATAAACCAATGATGAATCAGCGACGATTGAATGTTAAACTAAATTATGAAACTTATAATACTAAGTCCACGCTCCTGCTAACTAGATGTACGGGTTTGATAAATAAAAAATCAATTTATATTCATACATCATTTTTTTTATTTAATATAGCCCTTATACCTACTATTTACAAATATTTACAACTTAAGCCTAATATTTTACCAGAAGATCTATCAAGTGTTCGTCACTATCACTTAAAACATCATCGACATCCATTGCGCTGATTCTATAATGCCCCCATGCGAGGGTGTCTGTTCTGTTTGGCAGTAGGTATCGCTTATCGTCATAAGGACTTAGTGCAATCTTTTCTTGTTCAATAGTTTCGACGTTGTGCAGTCTTGACCTGATCACGTATTGTGTTCTAGATTGGATACTCAAATTTCGCAAGCATTCGGTATAGTCACTGAAGCAAATACTTTTCTTTACAACAGCTGCTTTTATGCCTTTGACTTTTTAAACAAAGTCCTCCCCGTTGACACGGATACTATATATCGAGGGTAATCTGATGTGCCAAATTGTTGAATATTCTTTTCCATATCTTCTTTCATGTCAACATAGATGTCCTTACACTTCAATTCATATATTAAACTATCCGTGTCCGTATACAAGAGCTTGCAGTTGTTACAATATTTTTTACGCATGTAGCCGTAGTGAAAATTATAAATTAGAACTTTAGACACATCCAGCACTGTCAGACTCACATAGATGGGCTTATTAAACAAAACTTCCTTCTTTCTTAACTCTATAGCCATTAGAATTTCACTGAAAATTGTTCGGCTGTGGAAGTTTGGTTTAGCTATGAGGGCTTCTGCTCCATACCTACCCTCCCACTTCGTTACGAGTTTCACGTTTACATGCTTTCGTACATTCTCCATTGTCTTCCCGTAAACTGCATTATTCATCAATTTATACAAGTTCTTTTCGAATTCATTTTTAGCCTGTGCTCTCTTTTCAGTATTAAAATCTATGTAACTCTTGAGCCATGTTGATTGATTGAATTTAAGTACTGTGCGAATTTTTATCAATACCAGACCGTTCGCAAGAGCATGTTTGAGAGTTCGATAATGGAGAACGTACTTTTGTTTGATTAGCAGAGTAGTTAGAAGCTTCTCCTGGTTAGAACGCGGTGGTTTCGAGTGCTCTGGACAGAACGGTAAATCATTATGATCATCATGAAGCTCGGGTAGTTAGAGCAAATCGACTTCTAGAATATAACCGACGGGTGAATCATCTGGAACATTAAAATCAAAATTTTCCAAATTTGTAACCCATTCGAAAACAACATAATTAAGAGCTTGTCCCATTGCTCAACCATAAAGGTTATCTGCATCGAAGTATACAATGTAGAAGATTTCCTCACTTTCATTGAGAAGAGTCAGTCTTCATATATAGTTTCACGTATTCACCGAGAGTTTTGACACTGAATGCAAACTATACCTGTCGTGCATGTTCGTAGTCCTCATCAGATATTGATAAGTCATTCAGGGTACTGTAAAACATCTCTTTTGGTGGAAGCTCGTTTTCTTTCAGTCTCGCCCTGGAGTCCAGGTATTCATAGGTGAGAACACCTTTCCTCGTTAGAAGTTCAATTTCTCACTATCAATTCCAGAAAACATTGCACTCACAATTTTATACTCAGGGAGATATGATGGTAACTTTTCCAAGGACGATGCTATGAATCTGAATGAGTCGATGAATCGGAATTTCATCTGTGTTCCCTAAACATATTTTGTGAAGAAGATGTACTTTTCCTTATTTAATGCCAGAACTTTTACTTTTCCTTCAAATTGGATAGCAATATCGCGGATGATGAAGTGAGCATCATACCCACTCAAATTGTGGAAGACAACAGGTATGATGTTGGAATCTTGGTAAGCTAGATTACAGTTTTCATGCGCGGGACATCGATATTTTCCTGCCAGGTGGCAGTGATCGCGGACCTTCTGCAATGGTGAATATAGAGCTTTCTGACATATGTGAAAAGTAGTGGCTTCAAAGAAAGCTTTCTGTGGCCTTGGTGTTAGTTTCTGCATCGGAACTGGAGATACCCGTAGTTGCTCATAGTTATTTGTAATTAACTGTAACTCCAGAGCAAACCACTTTGCTGGTTCCACTCCTTCAGAACATGAGTTGTAGAATGATAGTGAATCATTGTAGCTGCACTTGAATAAGTATCCGATGTCAAAAACGACATGTTTTTGGAATACTTTAGAGTTTGTCATCTGCTTTTGTACATGATCATCACTTGGTATTAATAGGGACTGACAATCGACATTTCAAATTTTCAATAATATTTAAACACTTTCTTTTCTGATTTATTGACATTAGTGGTATACATAGGAATTCCTTTCGCACTGTTTTTAAACACAGTACGTACTCGTTCCTCTATTGATTAATTTTGTTTATTTGTACGTTACCCGATGATGATGATGATGATGATGATGAAAGAAGGCTCATTGCTTTCTCGAAAGCAGGAATCAGTTTTACACACTCATCGAGGATCATTTTTTTTTATCAGCTATATACTATGCACACTAACAATGTTTTAACTTCACAAGTTATTCTTTCTGTTTTGATTATTTCATATTTACTATGCACCTTCACTGCACTGCCTCACATAGTGGAAAGACGGCACTACGCTCTGATATCTCAATTCATTGCCTGCTATCCTCATCTCCACCAATACCTCTAGAAGATTCTAGAACTTAAGGATTCCCCTAGCCCAAATGCGCCATTCGAAATCATCATTTGTGACATTGAATTTGCTACAAGACGCCGTTACATGCATCAGAACTTCGCCTAATTATAGGCTTTTAAACACAAGTCCCCACTATAAGGAGCACTGGGAATCCCACGACGAGACGCCGTGGCATGTATCTGAACTCCGGTGTCACACTCTCGCGTTAAGCAGAAATCACATTTATCAACCGCGTGTTCAGAAACGGCTGTTGATAAATTACCACAGAATTCGGTGACCTCACTGCCGGTATGGTAGATAACGCAACTATATATCTTGTATATGGAAATGACTATCGGTAATTTATCATAAAAGTGAACCATTTGCGTCCATCGGTAAATGACCGGTCACTGTTTTACCGACCAAAGTCACAGATCTGTCTTTGCTATACTACTCTTGAGACACAGAAATATCTCTAGAAACACGCATCTAACGAAAAAAATGTCCCTAATAAAATCTTTTTATTTTCGAGGAGGAAAAGCGACCCCAAAAGTTGAAAATGTTTACTCTTAAAAAATGTGCTTATGAACAAAAATAAAAGAGACGTGTTGATTGTTTTCAGGAGAGCTATTAAATTATAATTAATTTATTTCCAGCACCCCTTTCACCCACTAGGGTTAATTAAAATAACTACTTTTACCAGAATCCAGAAAAAACGACGTGAACGTAGAAGTTCTTGATGTCCTTTGGGGACATTTTTTCGGTGAGTCCCCTTGCCTTTCATCATTGAAAGGCTTGTTTTTGGCAAATCGCCTTCTCTCCCTTAATCAAGGTGCTTGCTTCGATCAACATTTTACATTAAGTGCTTAAAATGGTGTCCTCCTACTTCGATGCACTTGTTAGTCCGCGCCTCGAAAGTTTGCACACAACTGCGATGTGTCTGTTTGTATTTGGTTACAATCAGTCTTGATTTGCTGTTTCATATTCTATAGGGTTATTGGCACTTCTTCATAAACTAGATTCTTCAAATAACCTCACAAAAAGAAATCCAGCGATGTAAGATCTGACGATATGGCAGACTAATTTACTGGGCCTTATCTGCCGATCCAGTGACTGCTGAATTCGCGATTGAGTACATCACGCGCGATTGCAGAATAATGCACTGCAAAACTATCATGTTGAAACTACATGTTCTGTCACACTTCCAAGCATAGATCTTCAATCAATGTCAGACGTTCATTTTCCAAAAAGTTACTATATTTATCACCGTTTAAAGTACTAGTAATAAAGAACGGACCGATATATTGTTCTCCAATTACTCCGCATTAAACGTTCACGGGCCAAGGACGCTGAATTTCAACTCCGCGCAAATACTAAGAACTTAAATTCACTTCGCGAGGCGAGAAAATCAGGCGGATTCCTTGGCACTTTCTGTAACTATAGGTGTCATAACAAGTTTTAAATTTAAATGAATGTAAGTTGCAGAGTTAATTATAGAGGTAGAACTTACCTCAGTTCCAAATTGTGATAGAAAGCTCAGGCAAAGCTTGAGATATTTAAAAAATTCAAATAATACAATGACATACGAAATAAAGTTTCGAAATTAATACATTATTGGCTATTATGAATTATTTTTTCTATATTTTTTTTCTTGTGCGTATAAAAGGAGTCATCAGTATCAGTGACAGTCGAGGATCACTATTCGGTACTTTCCACAGCTACGTGATTACCGGAATACACTCGTATTTATTTTCCTGTTTCTGAAAGCGTTACTGAATTGGGACTGAATGGGATCCCTGGAGCGGGCAGTTATGGTTAGGTATATTGCCTCTATCAGTTACACTCGCCGTCCCAAAGCGACATAAAAAACATAGAAAAAATAATTGCTAATGACCAATTATTTGATAATTTTGAAATTTAATTTTGTATGCCATTGTATTATTTGAAATTTTTTACATATTTCAAGCTTTGACTGATCTTTCTATCACAATTTGGAGCTGACATAAGGTCTACCTCTATAATTAACTCTTTACCCTATAATTATTCAAATTTAAATTTTTTGATGACATCTATATTTACAGAAAATATCACGAAATTCGCTTGATTTTATTCGCCTCGTTTCTAATGATTTTTCAACAAAATATAACAAGTAAAAGGTCACTGTCTTAAAATTGACGCGGTTGACTGTGTTTTTATATAATCGCCAAACTGTAAATTTTGTTGATAATCAATGTATGCCGGTGTCCAGAATGGACGTTTTGTTCGCAATAAAATTATCTTTACAGTGAAGTTTTGTACGCTCTTAAACAATTTTTTTTCATTGACTTATTCAAACTTTCGTAGAGAGGTGAACATTTTTTAAATCTATGGTAGTGTGGATTTTCCAGACTCCAATAATGCAGGTTATGTCGATTAACCGTGCGGTGGTACGTGAAAGACTAATCGTCTGAGAACAATACTAAAAAAAAGACATTCGGAGCATTGTCATACAGTTCGTGATGCATTGAAACATAAAAGGGATGATATTCATTATACTTTAATACCCTCAAAACACAGCTTTGAGACATTCCGAAGTCACGGCTTGGTTATCAAGTACTAACATGGGGGGGGGGGGGCTAATATCGAGATTTTATTAATAACTCTAGTGACCTAAACCTACACAAGAGAATTGAGCTACAATTGGTTTATATTGAAAAATAAGAATACTGAAAGTAATTAAATTGTTTTTCAGTTTTCAAATTCATCAAAGAAAGCGAACATAACAGAAGTTCAAAGTGAGTTTGTGAGAAAATTAAAAAAAGTCTAAACTCCACTTTTTGGAAACGTGTTTCATTTGACTTGCCATTAGTTATAACGGCCAATGATTGTTTGCTTAAAACTTGATACACTGTCGAATTATTTATTATCTCGCCCTTCCCCCATCTCATAGCACACATCTGTATAAAAGCTGCTAACATTCTACATTTAGAATTAAAAAGTATTGACCCACAAATCCTGTCGAATATATCTGTTGATATCGATAATGAAATTTACATGAACTTGTTCAGGAATTACCTGCGTATTAAGCTAATCTCGTAATCTCCTCATGCAGCGGGCATCTCTTTGAATAAACACTAGTTCAATAATGGTCTAGCAATCTGCCAGTATTGACCCAGAAATAGTAGCTAATACAGACTCGATATTGATAAGATGCGGTTATTGTGTAAAAAATGTTCAGAAATTTATCTGATATGAGAAGTATAGCTGAATGTAAAAAATGGGAGTTACTGAATTCCAAAATAGGATATATTATATAACAAGGCATTATGTCGGTGTGAGAACTATATTTTAATTTGACTTTGAATGTGAATTTGGAAGGCTTAAATAAAACAACTAGCTATTTCTCAACTTTACCCCTAATATTTGATATTAACCAAATATGTAATCCAAAAAATTCCATATTTGCCTATTTTTCTTTTATTCTTTCAGGGGTCTGAATTAAATTAAGACCTTCAAAAAGTAAAAAAGTTCATTTTCTATACAGTGCCTACTACTACTACCCAAGTTTGTTTCTAGGCCACTACAAGAAACTGCGATTTATAAAAATTTCACCGTCTCCCAGTAGAACCGCGGTAAATCACACCTAGGGCCACGTTTCACGGCCGTGAGATAAACCATC
>JAAAKG020119484.1:0-15125 GCA_010014905.2 Druon quercuslanigerum
TCTAAAGAAACATCAGCAAATAGTGTTTCCTGATTTGCCGAAAGGCAGTAAAATGTGTGGTGCTTGTAAAAAAGAATGTAGAACTGACAATTTACAGCCATCTAAAGTTATAGAAGAGCCTGGTATTAATGTAGAGGAAGAGATAAACGAAGACACAGATTTTTTCTTGCCAATGAGAAATAAAAAAGAAGAATGCAATGATCACAATCACTCAGCGTGTCTCGAAGTTCTGAATTAAATATAACTAAAATTGGAGAAGAAGACGAATTATGCTAGCATTCGGTGCTTCTGTACGTCGGCCATTCCAAAGTAACGGATGGGACATTTGTATTATATCTTGTTTAAACTAGGCTATCTGTACAAAGATGTATGAACTTGAAATTTTCCAGATTCCAAAATTGAATCAAAGTGAATAATTTCCATGTTATAAGACGAAAAAGAGGGTAACGGATGGGACTCGTATGGACTCACTTCCAGAATTACTTTTACTTTTAAGCAGAACTCTGCGAACTGAGAATAGTTATGACATCAATTTTTTTGTAATGGATTTTTCTGTTGTTGTTTTCTTTTTATACACGTCTAGTTTGAAAATATGTGAAATAAAAATGGGGATAAAATTTTTATTTTAGGTAACGGATGGGACATAGCAAGGTAACAGATGGGACATGTACGAGCAGGAAGATCGTTTGCAGGCTTTACAGTACCAAAGTTTTAAATCAATAAAAAAATTTATTTTATTTCCAAAAATTTAGCGTTAAAACTTTTATTCTAGGTACATTTTTTACAGCATCTATATCTATAAAATTAATCGCTGTATTATAGTCGTATATTTGTTGTAAGGTGATTAAAATCAACTTTGGGTTCGCAACGGAAAATTGTGAGTTCATGTAAAATCTCATCTAAAATTTTCGTCCGTACCAAGCTTTTTAAACTTCTACCAATACCAGCTACAGCACCCTTTTCGTGGTAAGAAGCGAATGTATTCCATTCAACAAAATAAAAGTCAAGATCAATGTCTAAAAAGCAAATATTTGAAACAGTGAATCTGATTCTAAATTTACAAGCAGCATTATCAGAAAAAATAATCAGACGTTTAACAAGTGGGAATTCTTTTTTAAGAAATGCCCCGATTACTTTTAAAAATGTCCAAATTGCATATTTAGAATGATCTAAATTGTCACTTACGATAGCTACAGATTTAACTTCCCCATGACTACAAATACAACAAGTGAAAATTGTTACTTGTCGTTGTTTTCAATTTGCACTTTCTATCTGATTTTGAGCTGTGACAGTGGCATTTTATGCGAAATCAACTTGTATAGCAGCCTCACATTCGTCCTGACGAGCTTTACAATTTATAAAATATTCCGACTGAACATTTTTAACATAGGAATGTTATTTAAAAGCTGCAAGTTCTCTATTTATCTCTGATAATATATGGTCTAACTGGAACATTGTTTCTGTTACTTGCAAAAATGCATCTACATTTTCCCATTTCTGCAGATTAACACTGACTCTAGTATCAAAATTTTCAGACAAAATTTTTCTTACATCATACTGACAATTTTCACAATGGTTAAACATGCGATTTTTATTTTTCTGATCACAACAAATAATAGACAATAAACACTTAGAATTTCTGGGGAAATCTTTTGCACAAGAATGTACAGCATCAATGAGAAGAGAAAAGTTTAAATGTACTTTACATACGCACACATTATGAGGCATCTGCTTTGACAGAAGAATATACTTAATCCTCCATGAATAAAAAGTTGCTAATGAAACTTTTACCTCAGGATGTCGCTTCTGAAGTTCAAAATAAGCTTCGGTCACCGTCATCAACATATTTCTAATGGGTATCCGTTGTTTAAATCCAGTTTTTTCATCGCTTACAGTTTTCAAGTCACGTTTCCCCCAAACTTGACGACTTATATTATCCGAACAGTAAAAATCCTCAACCAATTTACGTCGATCACTTTGCGCCCTGAACTGCCTTTCGTTATTTTCAACCAAAGTCCTGTAGCTATTCTGATCTTCTGATTCAAAAACTGTAAAAATAAACTCCTTAACAACTACTTCCTTCTTAGTATGACAAGTAGGTAGCTTACTAGCAGCTTTCTTAAGTGCCTTGCCAAAAGTTTGAGGACAGCTATAAGCATCTCTTCTTTTAGTGACAGAAGCTTTGATCCGAGGTGTATTAGTTTTTTTCTTTAGTCGCTGTGCCGTCTTCCTCAGTTTATCTTTTCCTCTTTGTATGTGTTTTTCCTCTTCGGACATTGTCAGACGTTTTTCACTTCTCGCAAAAATATTTCTGTAGCGACCTTTCTTCACATATTTATCCCATTTCTCTGGATCCTTTCTCTTCATTTCTCTGGATTTGGCCATCAGCTTTTTTTTAGGAACTGGTGCAATTGTCTGTAAAAAAGGCAACAAATTATATTTTTTGTTTTAGTGAAATATTCTAAATAATCATAAAATAATATTATAATTTGTTTACATTAATGTAAATCACAGTATGATAAATATGTTTATAACTTACTAAATTATGGATGAGATAAAAACCGAACGACGAAATTCACTGAGTGCAAACAGAAACTAGATACTTTGTATAAGCTTACTAACACAGTTATGGCATTCTTAAACTTGAGCTGTACTCTTATATAGGTTTCAATCACTTTGTAAATAAAGCAGCGCATTAGTAATAGTGCATTTGATTTAATATGTACAATGTTCCTTGAATCCTGTAAGACGAATCAGCCATAATTATAATAGTTAAGAATATCTTTATCATTCATGTTCTTGAACATTTATAAATCATTTTATATACAAAAGGTCCGAACTAATTTGAAATTATTTCGCAGAATACACAACAAAATTTTATAAACCCTTAAGCGCCCTCATTAGGCTAATGTTCAGACGATTAGGCTTTTTAATGCCAAAAGTCCCATTCGTTACCATCTTCCTATGTCCCATCCGTTACCACTTTTTCGTATTCTCATAAGTACATTATTATTCAAGAAGATATCCTTTAATAATAAATTTCTGGTCAATAATGTAATTTTTTATCCAATTTTGTAAGGATTTATCTACTCTTGTAATTAAATTTTTTATACGACTCATCTAGCATGTTATTCCTTACAAAGTAGTGTAATATTTTTTTATAAGTCAAAATAAAAAAACAGTCATCACTAAAATTTGTATTACATTGAATGCAAGAACTAATGTTGTGGAGACTTGCCCTTGGAAATAATTGTAGATGTGATAATAGCTGTAAATATTAGAGTAATAGAAATAGTAGTAATAATAATATTAGGCATGATACTATTTTAAAAGAAGTATAGTTATTTTTGGCTTATTTAAAATATTTTGTCATAATTATAAATTTGCAAATGTTAATGCGTAGATTTTTAGACTTGATGCCGCATGTTGAAAAGTTTTCCTAATTCATAAATAAAAATTGCGATCTTCAAATGCAAAGTACCTTTTTAAAGATTATTATCAAAGTGAGTTAAAGCTACAAAATTAAATAAAATTTTTTTCATCATTATCACATGTAAATTGATTTTTTAACAAAAAAATAGTAAATAGTTTAGAAGAAAACAGTTTAATTTAATTGTCTACCATAAAATACGAAATTTTGTTTGTATCCTATTATAAAATATTAATTAAATTATTTTATACAAATATTTTGTAACATTTATTAAATATAGGTAGCACAGAAAAGAAAAGCATTTGGTTCATTTTTTTTCATATAAAAATGAATGGACCTGCGTAAGACTTCTAGTGGTGTCCAAAATCCCTGCGATATACAGGCTTCGGAGACTCCAACTGATTCATTAGGCTTGCTACTTCATCCTCAGTCAAAACCTCATTATTTTCAGGACAAGACGGGACCCATTCGTTTTCTGGTATTCTTGATGATCCTATAAAAAGGTTGACAAAACTCATAATATCGGACCCAAACGATCTAGATATTGATCGACGATCGACATTTGCCATGTATTTAAAAAAATTTAATTCTTTGAGAATTCTGCCATTACGTTTTTCATTAAATTATTAAATTATTTAACATTATTTAAAATCAGCGACCACAGAAATCTACGTATTACCAATTTTATCAAGATGAAAACATTTTTAATATTCAATGCCCGCCATGCTGGATCCGTGATTTAGGGTTTCAAAAATACAACTTTAGATTTGGATTCAGCGACGCCAAGACCATTGAATTTGCAAATATCTCGGAAACAATTTTCACACCATAGGTTCTTTTTAGTCAGACTGTAAAAGGGTTTAACTGTGCCAAGTTCGTGAATTCCTCGCCTTGTTTGAATTCCAAGAACGTAAATGCTGTATCGCGCCCTAAAAAGTTACACTTCAAAAACATTCCTAATAATGTTTTACGTCTGGGAATGTCTACATAAAAGTTCCTGCAAGAAAAAGCCTTTGGCTTTTCAGGAACAAGTTACGTAGGTTTTATTTCGGCTGCTTGTTCCATTCCTGCATCATTATTTCCTTAAGTTGACGTATTATTTAATTGTCTGCATTCAAAAAACATATGACAAAATAAAATAAAAATAAATGAGGTAATAAAAATAGAGAAATATGAAATTACTTAGTTAAGATGAGTTTTAATTGACCCGCGATTTAACAAAAACCTAAGTTGCATCAGTAAGTATACCGATATCAAGTTAAAGAAAAACAATACTATGCACTACATACTGGTAATATTTTGCATGTGACTTTTTTCTTCTACTTTGTATTTTAACCCGTATAACGAAGCTTTGTATTGTAAATTAAAAAGGCAGAAAATGTAAGAATCTTTCCGGGACTTCGCTGAATCCCGGACCGATTAGCAACGTCACGCGGAAACGCGATTACAAAAGATTAACTCAAGCGGAGAACCCAAATTATAATTAGCAATTTGGAGATGTCAAAAAATTTACAACTAGTAAACAACAGGCAAACAAAGCTGAAAGTCTGTCGTCTGCTAGCCACCATAGAGAAAATGACGCGAGGGTCAAACGCAATCGATACAGCGCAACGATTCCACATCTGTCACGAGAGGCAGCACCGGCCGGCCACTATTCAAACTGGCAGACAGGTCAAATCGACCAAGGGTCAGGCACCGACAACAAAACGCAGCGGTGTCACTACCAGCGGCGATTAATTCGAATGCCGCGCCAGTCCGAACCAACGCTGCACGCTACGTTGCTAGGCAACCATACCTCGGCTAAGGCTGGAGGGAGCCATTTTGGAACTATCGTTCGTGTGGCTAATGGAAACCGCATAAATAGGCAGAGGCGGCCGATTGGATCTCGTTCGTTCCACCGAACGAACAAATAGACACGACACAAACATCCTGGAGACCCAGCGGATAGGATCGGAAGGAAAGAAGAGCCTGAAATCTGAGAGTTGGTCTCCAGTAGCTTGAGGCGTGATACCGTCTGACAGGTCGTCGAACCGAAATCTTCGGCTTCGCTCTAGGACTCACGTGCAAAAGGCACATTTGATTCCGCGCGCGTTTCCTACGAGTGGTAGATAAGTGTTCGAACTGCAATCTGAGATGCCGCCGCTTAACATTAACCCTGGGAAGCGCTCGGTCCAAGGAGGAAAATTAAATAGTTGGGCGGGCGTCCGCTAAAGTTCCTAGGCTAAAGGGACAAAAAAAGGGACTCTGTCTAGCCTCGTAGCGAAACGCGGGAAATTAGAACGACCATCTTTCGTTTTCAAGTATGTTTCTCCAAAGACGTTAACCAGTTTCTATGTACTATTTTAGTGTTTTGGTTATGTAAAATGTCAATGTGTTTTACAAAGAATAAATGTCGAGTTTAATATTCAAGTACAGAACTGATAAATACTCTTTAACTTCTCTCTCGCACAAGATTACTGCCTTCCATCTATTGCTGAAAACCGAGCTAGCTATTATGTCGGCCAAGTCCACTAACTTTTTCGGTCATATACAAACGGATAACTGCTACTACTACTAATAAACAGTACTAATATATATATATATGAACTCCTACTACCTTCGAGATTAGATGAACTTGGGCCGATGTGTTGATGAACTCCATCTGTAAAATACAATATAGAAATTTGTATTAAAGAATTTTTTTAACGAACGCCAACAGTTCGCTATTGGTCGCGAAATCAGTTAATATTTAGATTATGTTTTATCACCTGACTTGGACTAATAATTGGACTAAGGAAAAATGGGTAGAACATGACATGGAGAACATATTTGGGCACGTAGGGGAGGGGGCCGAGTTGGGAAAGAGTGAGCTAAAAATAAAAGTTATTAGTATTGTTTTATTTGTCAGACACTCCACTTCAATCCCTAAAAAAACTTGGCTCCCTTCGGTCAAACCCTGAAGTGTGAGTTCAATTTTTCGAAAATAACCCTGTATAACCAAATGGGATTTTAAAATGCTTAGTGATACGTGCTAATATTACAATTGTCTCCTCTTAACCGTCTAAGATTTTTTTCTAATCCAAAAAAACAATAACAGAAAGATAAAAGTAATATTTTACGGTAAGTATATTTTGCACAATTTTCAATAATTTTCTTTTATTTAAATAATGTATCCTAGAACTCGACAAAAGTTGTTTTTTGATAAGTAAAGGCCGCAGATAGTGGATGTTAGGAGCTGAATAGTTTACGAAAGTCAATTAGCAACTATTTAGGAAATTAATATAACCTGATTCTGATTTTCTGTGCCGAATATATGAAATTAGAAATATTATTCTGAAAATTAATCAACATTTTTTACATAAAACTGATATTTTGCATTATGTCAGCTATTTTTGGACACAATACAATTCAGCTTGGTGAGTCAAAAGTAGAAGCCTTTAGCTTCATCATTTTTTTAAAAATGAAGATTACATACTTGACCTAACTCTTACCGGGCAATAATTACATTTTATACAAAAATGTGATTACAAAATCGCATATTTTTATTATTTTTATAAATTTCTTAAATATTTATAAAGTTTCAGAATTGATAGAAATCTATTCTTTTAAAACGGTTTTTTTAAAACAGTAATTTTTTCATGGTCCAAAAAATCACTCTATACTTACACATTGGATTTCTTTGAATTTGCTGCCCTGCTGAAGCTGGTAAGTTTCGTGGACATGGTGTGTCTACATCTGTAATATATTATATTGCGATAAAGCGATATTGGATAAAGTAAATGTATTTGGTGAATCTTAAAACCCTGATTTATATTTTTTTTAGGGTAGCACATTATGTTGACATCATAGTGTCCATTGATAAAGTTAAAAATAGAGGATTCCAATTTAAAATTTGAAAATTGTTCCAGCGTTGTCCGGGGGCTAACGCCGTTCAGCGAGAACAATTTATTGTCGGTAAAGAAATAAAATTAAGATTTTCCTTTATTTCCAACCATTTTTGGTTAGTTTAAAGAATTATAATATACTAACGTGTATATCCAGGCCTTAAAGCACGGTATCTGGTTTGTGCGTGCCCTACTGCTATTCGAGGTAATTGTGGCATATCAAAACTTCCATCTGTAAATTATAATATAGTGATTTTCATTGAAAAATTTTGTCAATGAACCTCACAAATTTGAAATCGGTGACCATAAAATTAGCAAAATTAAGAATACGATCCGTACAAGTATGGAAAACGTGAAATTTTACATATTTTAAAAAAACCTCAATTAAATCTACTAATTTTTCGTTCTAAATATTATTATAATCATTTCTGTTCTACATATTTTTCTTTCTTACTGTATTTTTTCTTTAAAAAAATTTGACCTGTGGTCGAATATGAAAAGAAAATTCTGATTCAAATTAGCAGCAATAACAAATAGCAAATGTCGAACAAATTGCTAACAAATAAGTAACCTAGTGCGATTTATAAATGTGTTGAAGGACGCACCTCGAAATTTTCTCTGCGGGTATTTTTCGCCCAGTGAGTACAATAGGTGAAAAACAAATAAATCATAATAAAAAAATACAGATACGATTTTCAGAAGAAGTGAAAAATCGAAGCTAAAGTTTTAAAGTTAAAATTTTTAACTTTCAGTTTTCGTATTACGAACAAAGATATGAGTTGTTAAAGTTTTCCAAACTTCGAAAATAAAATCCTCAAACTTTGAAGACAAAGTTTATAAGCCTTTTAAGCATTTCAAATTAAAAAAAAAACACAATATAATTAGCGAGAAAAAGGATAGAAAATTTTTAAAATTTAAAGACCGCAATTAGTTGCCTGTACGATCACGGTGGCGCCAGTTGTCACTACATGTCTTAAAAGTTTGACGTTTTTTGGGAATAACCCCTAAACTACTCACAAAATTTACAATGAGGTCAACTTTTCAATTTCTTGCTCCGGAAGCATTATTTACTACGTTTGCAACTAACAATTTATTTGGTAAAACAATAAATTCGTAAGTACTCCCCAGCAAAGGTTTCAGCAACTTTGTGATACCCAAAATAATAGCGACGGCCCTGGTTACTCCGCACGATCTGTATCTACCAGCCAATCAGCTTTTAGAACGCCTAGGGACATTTTGCTCTCCGCGTCAAAAGCCCAATAGTTGGCGAATTCACAAAACGTTCGCGTTTTACGATGTCAGAGTCTGCATGCAGATGCCCCAGGAAGGAGGCTTGTGGAAAAGTTGGCAGTGTTCGGGGTGTACTCGAATTCGGAACGGTCCAGCCTCGGGGCGCTTAGTACTTTTAGGCCGCTGGTCCCTCACTGCATCAGTAATGCACAGTTTTCGAAGCAAAATTAACGTGGGACGCAGACAATTTGACAGAGTGATGCAGTCTGACTGAAGAGTCGTTCCGTCCGCTTGCAGCAAGCCAAAAACACACGACCCCGGCTGATGGGCCAGTAGCGTAATTAGAAAATGGGTCATTTTCATAATGATAGAACGCAATTATAAATCACGAATATACTGGCCAGCTTGGGAGATTAACATAGAGATCGCATAAATGCACACAACTTGCCCAGACTTATTAAAAGATATTTCGTTAGAAATAGGCAAGCGAGATTGCGTGAACAAACTGAGTATGCGCAATTTTTAAATAAACCACTCGAACAGCCCTAGTCCGACCTAAAATACACATAGTAACTAGGCCCAACTTGTGTTTTCTGTTGCAAAGATTCAAGATAATCTCGTGACCAGAAGCACCAAAAATGTTCCAAAATTCGTTGATAAAATTACCAGGGATACAAAAGATTCCGAGGAGTGAGCGCCTCTCAGCTTTCAGGACCATCATTAGCAGACCCAAGGTAAATAGAAATTTAAGCAACTTGCAAATCGACGCAGCAGTGGCTAAAACTCTTTAACAACAGGTGTAACGTTTAATAACTGTTTACGGGGGTAAAGTTTTACGCTCTTAACTCAAGCCTCCCACAACGATGTATAAACAGGTGGTATCAAATACCAAGTCGTGCCGTCCGGGGCGAATTGAGAAGCTAAACTATGATCATTCTGTAGCTTTTGGAAGGCTCGCGGAAGCTCTATCGAGCAGCCCTGCAAAAATTTAGGACATCGTCGCTGTATTTATCAGTGGGAATTCAGCGTCGCGAAGCAAAATGTCGGAAGGCGGCAGCAAAATACGAATATTGAGACCTAAGCCTTGCGTGACATTACTCCACGTTCTAAGCTAAAATTAAGAAGATATGAATCCGCATAACCAGTTCCGATGCGAGAAAAAGGACGCGAGGGCGTGACTCTAGGAATTGGATGATTACTTATAACAAGAGTTTCCGTTCTAGCCTTATTGCTTGAGCATACAATAAAGATGCACAATTATTCTAATATTACTTCGATGCGATGAAATTGCTTACAATTTTAAATCACGTAACGAACCACTAAAACGAGCAATGCCATCACGATCAATGAACGGATCAAGTCTTTTAATTGAAGGCTTATTCGCAAGTTTTTTACCTTTTTGTCACAACTCCATATCGCGATTAAAAATCTGCGCCTAAACAGAGCGGATTCGAAACAAAGAGCATTTACGTATTTCATTAGCGAAAAGAAATGTAGGATAAACAACTCCGTTCCTAAAACTCTTTAATCCACACAATACACAGGTGGTGATGCGAAGTGAACGAGCCTAAGGTGATCCCCGTCAAAGCAAACTAGATGGCTAATCGCTTTTTTTTCTCAATTGTAGCTGAATGAGCGGATATAAGATAATTCACTCTGGCTATTCCTGCAAAAAATGGAAGGTTATCAAATCTTGCCATAAAAGTCCGCTTAAGGCGCAATCAGCCAGGTTTTGTTTAGATGCAACAGGATTTTAAAAGACAGAAAGAAATTTAGTTTAAAATGTAGAGATTCTATTATCAGTAAAAACGGGTAACGTAACTGGTTGCTTCTACAGCTACTTATGAACAATCCATGAAGCTGAGCAACAAAAACTGGGTAAATTTCATAATTAGAACTGCATAGCAAAGCACATGAAACTCAAGTCTTGTCCTGAAGTTAAAGAATACAGTTCCATCTGCTGTCGGAAATTCGGCTAGTGAGCAACACGTTCTTATAGAATGCTAATTAGTTTCTTTTATCGGAAAAATAATTTTTTCATCGAAAAATTAACTGTTCTACTTTAGATTTTAAATTAATGTTTTGCAACTCTATATGTCCTCAGGTCAAGAGTTTAGAATTGTAATTATTTAAAATTGCACAACTTCGAATTTTAATACAGAGATAGAATAGGGGTGGGAAATAAACTTCGACTGTTGATCATCGATTCTCCCTTCCCCCTTCCAATATGTTTAATTTCTCGAAAAAATACCTAATTTTATTAACATCGCTCTGAATTAATCCTGGGCTTTAGAAATTAACACGGGGTTTAAACTGAGAAAAGCTCGGGTTTCAAAAAAAATAATAATAATAATAAGTGCTTCCTACTGACTATGTGTAAATTAATATGCAGTCACCTAGTGAGGAATATTGAAGGAATAATTTTTGTCTAAAAACTTTTAACGGTAATGCCCCACCCCTTTGTATTGTGATTGGAATATGACTCCAAAATATGAAAAATATCAGATGAAACTGTTTTTCCGTAATTAATATCTGTTTAAACCATTTTTCCTTGCCTGTGTCACAACCGCGTTTATTATCAGGGCTGTACTCGAAAGCAGGCCACAATGACTGAATATTTTTCAATCTTGCTGGATTCTGTTGCTCACAAGGTTCTGTAAATATACGTCTCAGGTGCCAAGCGTACCAATCTCACAATGAATTATGCTCTTCTTTGTTACAAGAAAAGTGATTCTTATCCACTCTGCCATTCGGCAGCCTCCCTAGAAGGTCACAGATGGAGATCATGTACACCAGCCCTTCCCCACTATTAATTTTTGGGTTTTCTGTAGCCCACTGAATTACGCCTCAAATGCGCTCAAAAGCGCCACCGATAAAAAATGTTGCGCCATTAAGAAACAATTTTGCGCAATATTGATAACCGAGTTATCAGCAATCAAAATGGGGGTGGGTATTTTTCTAAACTTATAACATTTCTTTAAATTCATCATAGCTATCTTTCATAACTAAAAATGCGCTCAATAGCGACACCACTTAAAAATGTTGCGCTAACTAATTAACAAAGATATACTTTTTTGGGGGTGGACGTAATGTAACGTAGGTGTTAAATCTTCAACAGGGATATGCAACATAAAGTTGCCGACATGGATTCCTTCGTCTTTAAATCATCATTCGAAAAATTTTGTTACCTCCATATCTTGGTCAATTTTCAAGATTTTCAAAAAACTTTTATGGCGAAAATAATTGCATTTGAAGACCCCCTCCAAATATGATATCTTTGTTGATTAGCCAGTGAAACATTCTTTAGTCTAGCGCATATGAGCAAATTTGAAGTTATGACAGATTGCTATGATGAATTTGAAAAAATGTTATTATTTTTTTAAATAGGCACCCCCCCCCACACATTTTGATAGCTGAAATCTCGGTTATCAATGTGGCACCTGATATAAGTCCTACAGTTTTGTGGCGGCAAATTTTTTATCGGTGGCCGATTTGAGCGCATTTAAGGCACAATTCAGTGCGCTATAAAAAATCCGAAAGTTAAGAGTGGGGGGGTGGGGCTGGTTTAACCGACCTCACAGATGGAGAATACGGTCAGGCTAGGGCGGATGGAGCGATCTCTCAGTTCTCCAGCAAGGAAGCCTCACGCTCTATCGTCTTAGCCACCGAGGCTCTTCGGAATAAATGATACAGATGATTTATTTAAAGAATAAAACTTCTAACTTCTACTTTTCCAAATACATAATGTTAGAAATATTATTCTTCAAAGTATTTAACATTTTTTGCGTAAAACTGATATTTTAATTTTGTAGTAGATTTCCGGTTATAATACCAGGAAGCTGAGAATGACAAACTTAAAATTTATCAGGTGAAAATTATTCCCTGAGCATCCTTAAGAAATTTTTGTCTATGATTCACAAAAATTTAATTATAAGCACTTCTATTTTTTTATTTTTTAGAAGAACGAGCCATTCCGATTTAAAATAAATGTTAACTTTGAAATCCCAAAGCACGGGTCAATGTTGACAGATAAAAGAATGAGATTTCTTTTTCCGTGAAACAAACAAATTAGGGAGACGATGTATCGATAGCCAAAAATAGATTTTTGACAGGTACAATTTGAATCCCCCTATTCTTACACAAATGCAGGACTTTTTCTATAAGCCTCAAAATCTTGAAGAAATTTTAATCCTGAAAATAACGAACATTTTAAGACAAGCTTTTTCAATGTTTCTGCAAAACAAAATGTCATTACCGCATAAAATGTTGTATTAAATAGCTAGTAAGCGTGTGTTGAAATGAACTAAATCTTTTCCGAAGTTATTTTAAAATGGAAAATCTTACATCATTTTACCCACAAAAAGAAAAAAATTAATTTCCTACAAGAGTATATATTTTTAAGATCAAAGTCGAAACTTGTTACAAAGGTCAAGGCCCAACGGTTTTCAATTTTTTTCTAAATTACAGTAATTTTGTCATAGGTTAAAAAATTATTATATACTTACGGATCGGCTCTATATTAATGTGCTGCCCTGTGAAAGCGCTGAAGTTTGGTGGATGTTGTGTGGCTACACCTGTAAAATACAATATAGCGATTTTTGTTAAAGAATTTTTTCAACTATTCCCAAAATTTTGTTATTGTTCCAAACTAAATATAGGTCAAATGTAATATCAAAGTCAGATAATATTAACCCACATTACGAAGTTTTAATGATGTAAATATATCGAGGCGTCCTAACGGCAGTATCGTCAAGTCGTGTCGCGTGCGTTGACATCCTATCATCAGGACGCCTCGTTATTTTGAGAATCAAGAAATCCTAGTTTACAAAGTATTTTAAGGGTATTGCGTTAATCTGGAATTATTTTTTTTATTGAAAAGGTAACAAATAGATCATTCAAATGTAAAATTTTAAACTTTTTTCAACGTTGTACAGAGGCTAACGCCGTTCAGCAAGAAAAATTAATTGGCGGTCAGGAAAGAAAATTAAGATTTTTTTTAGTTTCCAACCATTTTTTTAGTTTAAATACTTATCATATACTAACGTGGATGGCCAGAACTTGAAGCACGGTATTGGGTATGTTCCTGCCCTTGTAATATTCGAGGTAATTGTTGCGTCTCTACACCTCTACCTGTAAGTTATAATATAAGGATTTTTATTAAAGAATTTTTTCAAGGAATTTTTAAATCATTAAAGTTTTTCAAAATAATTACTATATGTTTAAACCATTTTTTCTTTCCTGTAGATCGTAAGAGGTTATTATTATTCCGGATAAATGATTTGTTTGTTTGTTATAATATAGGCAGATTGGTCAGTGATGTCGTTCTCTCGCATTCAAGCTGTATTATATTCAATCTTTTTCATTTACAACTCAAGCTAACCTAGCCAATATTGTTAGTTTATAAATTTTATCAATACTAAATTACATTTTTTATTCTTCTGAAACTAGTGAAGAAAGAGAAATTTAAATATTTTAGAAAACAAAAACGTGCTTAATTTTTGTTGAGATTTTGGAGAAATCATAACTTTAATTCTTCTAGTAACAAATAGATCATTTAAATGTAAACTTTGACACTTGTGTCAACGCTGTACATGCGCTAACGCCATTCAGCGAGAAACATTTATTGGCGGTCAGGAAAGAAAAATAAGATTTTTTTTAGTTCCTAACCATTTTTTGTTAGTTTAAATAATTATCATATACTAACGTGGATGGCCAGAACTTGAAGCACGGTATTGGATTTGTTCCCGCCCTCGTGAGATTTGAGGTAATTGTTGCCTCTCAACACCTTCATCTGTAAATTACAATATAGGTATTTAAACCATTTTTTTCTTGCCTGTAGATCGTAAAAGGTTATTATTTTCCCGGACAAATGATTTGTTTGTTTCTTATAATACAGACAGAATGGTCAGTAATGTCGTTCTATAGGCATTCAAGCTGTAAAGCCTATTTTTCTGCACCTGCATTTTTGGGCATTTCGGGGCATTTCCATTCAAACCTCTGTGTAAAAATTGTGATTGCTTCTTCCATAAAACAAATAAATTGAGGGGGAGGAGTTATTGATTTGCCAAACTTGAAACTCGAATTTTGTCAGGTATTAATTTTAATCACCTTGTTCTCACATTGATTTTAGATTTTTCTCATAAATCTGAAAATCTTAAGGAAAATTCACTTCTAAGAATTCAAGAAATCAATTTGGTTGTTAACTAAAATATAGTTTAAATATTATAAATATATATCATGCGTTGCAATAAGCAGGGAGTTTTGTAGGGAGGCTTGTTATGATTTTCAAAAGTGCTCTTTAATTTGTGAAGACCATCTTTAGCTTCATCATTATGTTTAAAATCAAGATAAGATACTTTCTCTAACACATGCCGGGCATTACATATAGTTCCTAGGCATAATACAGGGTTTGTCCGAAAAGTAATGAGATCGATTCATTTTTGAAGAGACTGTGCCAGCTAGCGACGCGCGGTTTGTGCCAGGAGGTGGAGGGGGGTCTTGGGAAACGAGCCGCGCCGGCAACAATGTGCTGCGAGCTTTTGAAGCGAGAGGAGGTGCGTTCTCGTGGACTCTGTTTTTGCTCGACGTCGAAGCTCGCGACG
>JAAAKG020119495.1:0-15125 GCA_010014905.2 Druon quercuslanigerum
CTAGCTTCTTTAACGTCCATGCATTTTTTCATGCAGGCTCTCGTGTTTCTATGGCTTCTTATGTCCCTTCCAACTAGTGTCTCATTCACACATTCTAACCATTCCTTCCGCGGTCTGCCTCTGGGCACGCTGCCAAATCAATGAATAATCAAAAGCAGATGAATGTAATAAAAAAATATGAACTTTTATCAAAATACTCAAATTCGTAAGTTAAAAAAATTAATTTTCAATGAAACTGTTGCATTTTTAAATAGAAAGAAATGATTTTCTACCAAAAAATACGAATTTTCAACAAAATAAATCAAATTTCAACTAAGAGCATTATTTTTTTTACTAAAAAAGTCGAATTTTTAGAAAAATACATGAATTTTCTACCGAATAGTAAAATTTCATAACAAGACGATTAATTTTTTACCAAAAAGATCAATTTTGAACAACTACGTGAATTTTTAATTCAATAATTGAATTTTAAACTTGAAACTATCAATTTTTAAGCAGAAGTGTAACAGTTAAGTTTTCAGGAACAAATTTATTTTTAGTCAAGAAAAAATAAATTATAATTGAAAAAATTAAATTTTTAACCAAACAAGTGGATTTTTAACTAAAATGATAAATTTTCAAATAAAAAAAATAATTTCGTAACGAAGTAGCTCAACTTTTGACCAAATAGTTGACTTTTGATCAAATTTCAAGCATTGCATAAATAAATAGGAATTTTGATAATTTAAGGACTAAAGAATTATAGTTTAAATAAACATTGAAGTTCATTTGTGATATTTTTTAAATATTAAGTTATAAAACTGAATTTGGTTTGAAAATAAAGTGTCGGACTAATAAACATTTTAATTCATAAAGAAATAATAAAATTGTACGTTTCTAAATTAAATGCTTTTTATTATTGACATATTATTCCACGAATTCATTAATGTTAACACTAATTCTACTAGGTAATGCTAACATTATTGGATAAATTACAAGTAATACTGTTACAATTACTAATAAAGGGACATAAATTTTGTTCCTAGTTAATGCTCTATGTACTAAAATAAGCACTAAATTACGCTGACAGCTTTTTACAATAAAATCTTTCAACATTTGATTTTTATTGACTCGCAGACTTGAAAATATCTTACATAATAAATGGTTTTTGACCACGTCCTCCCTTCATGTAAGACAACATAGAAAAATAAATGACCTACCCCACCGCCGGCCACCCACCCAAAATACGACATATAATTTATGCCCTGAAAGACCACAGAAAGAAAAAAGTCTCTAAATAAAAATGGCTAATTGTAGCTTTGGATCAAATTCAGTTGCATGAGACACTTTTTCCTAATATCGAAACTTAGACTTATTTGAAACTAAATTTAAGTCAAGTTTTTTATTAATTACATTAAATTCCATTTAGACCTAAACTTGCATGAAAGTAAGACGATTCTTGAGCTCAATTTAATCCTTCATTAAACTGAACTTGAATTTCGTAATATTCAATTTCATCTAGTATTATAGGTATTTGTTGTATTTTTGAACTAATGAAATAGTGCAAACTTTCATGTACATTAAGGAAATAATATTGGCGGAAAAAATAATATAATTTCTTACAGTTTTTAAGTAAAGAATTTTTCCAAAAAGCATAGTACTGAATCTTTTCCCCTGATTTTTGAAATCATGAATACTTCAGCCAAGGATATCGAATCACGACAAATGTGCAAAACATTCGAGAACCCTCTGCTTGCCGTCCGGAAGCGGAAACGTTCGTTTCACCGGGAAATGGTAAAAAGAAGTCGATTCCAGGGTTAAAATATAGCTCCAGAAGAAATTCCTTGTCATGAATAAGAAAATTATTGCGATGATGTACATGATTCTAGTTTTGTGGTTTCTCGAAAGTACTCAGGAACATAATTTTCATCTAAGCTTTGTTCGCGTGAAAAATATTTTAAATATAAAAAAATCTATTATTTAATTATGTAGAATATCGAGCTATATTTAAAAAATATTCTTATGCTTGAAAAAAATTAAAATCAATTGATTCAACCTTTTGACATCAAACTTGAATCAGAATCTTATGGAAAACGGTACAAGGTGTTGGAACATTTCGAAAGCTCCTTCTTCTTTGCTCTTCCGGGTTGCGATTTGAACCCCACAATCGTAGCTATTCAGTTTTCTTAGAGGAACATGGGTATGATAGCAACTATCTGAATCATGAGTCATTTCTTTGATCTTTAATTATAATTTCACCAAATTTTATGATTTATTTCAAAGTAAGTCAAAATAAATTTACGTGACTTCAAATATATTTAATGTATAATTCGTACAAACTTGAAATTATATTAAATACTTCTACTATAAGTCATATTTGAAAGAATATTTTCTCTTTAGAAATCATACCCCTACTCAAAATCTGCCTGAAATCTGATAAAGACAAAGTGCTTGTCTACAATATTGAATGTATCATTCATGAACGGAAGAATATTTTTATTGTTAGACGAATAAATGATCAAAAGAAATGTTAAGTCATAAAGTTCTTTATTTAATGTGCCTCCAAAACTGAATTGAAATAATAACCGGGTCCATGGTACCTCAATATTATAGGAAAAACAAATATTTAAAATAATAGCTATTGCCAAGGATCGGTAAATCGGTAAAGGACTGCAGGTGTAACCCATTCTAAAGTGTAGGATATGGTAGAAGGCACAGAATTTGTTTCTAGAACTATACAAATAATTACTCAATTTTTCTGTTATTGAAAGCAAAAAGTATTCATACAAAATTGCAAAACAAGGGACAATAAAATATAGTAACTAAGCAATTATATTTTACCGGAAAGCCCAGAACTTCTGTGAGAAATGTCCCGAATTTTCTCTCCGTGTACGGAAAATCCCGTGATACCAGACAGTACCTTAAATCGATTGAAATTTTGACATGCAGACTCGTGCGAATTTTTCAAGGAATGTCTGCGAAAGAACTTACGCGTTACATTTTTGCTTTATCCTGTGGGAAGATGTCGGCATCTTTAAGATCAGGGCACCCTCAACGTCTTAAAATAATCCTTTCGGTCCTTCCTCAACATTCTAGTGAATGAACGAAAGAATGAATGGAAATCACACAGTTCCCACTGTATCAAGTTACAGGCCGATGAGAATAGTTGACGAAAGAATAAGAATCCATTCATCGACTATCCGCTCACCCAAGCCTCGATCTTGCACGATCGCTTCATTCATTTATTCCTTCAGTGATCCAACTACTTACACCCATTTAGCACATCGCCCACACTGACAGAAAAAACATCTCCATTCTTTCGTAAAATGAGGGTTTTAACGTAATCAGAAATTTTATCCACAAATTGTCTACGGTGCAGACTGCATTTTGTTAGAAGAACTTTCCATTGTTCTAAAGACTTTGCTTCTTTATGGTTTAATCAATATGGTGCAAATTAGATTTTTCATGTCGATATGTAATTACTTTCAAAACGCGTCACACCTTTTAACTCGGGACAGATAATCTTGCTCAATTAACGTTCATTTTCACAGCGAGTGAAATTAGAAAGATTATCTCACTCTGAAAATTACAGCTAAAACGTGACGAGCGTCTTTATATTTCACCGATCTGTGCGCTGATAAAGAAAACTTGTGTCTTTATTCACGATGGTGAATTTAAAGCTATACCATTTTCAGTCAGTGCATTCTTCATCTCTTCATCTTTGCAGCTTATTTACATGAACAAAAAATTTACTGTTTAAAAAAGGAGGTGGGAGAAAGTGGCTTCATTAGAATTCGAAACGAATCAATTACGAAAAATACAATCGAGTAATTTAATAAAGATTGTGGGCATCGAATGAAATTATAGTCCGCGTTGGTATGATGCGAATATTAATTGCATGCATACTGAAAATGATTTCGTATTCAGATGAGGCATATAATGCATATTTAAAGTGTGCATAGTTTAAACAAGTATTATCATATACTCACACACTCTTTTTCAAAGGGTTCCTTCCACGAACACGCAATGGCGTGACACGCTGACCTATCAGAATCCAGTCTCCGAGGTAGAAAGTAGCGTCGACATCCTATATAGTGGTCCCGCAAGAGTCGCATTATTATGCACGTGATATCACCAAGTGGTCTTGCCTAATATTCCCAACTATTAAACGAGCCATTCATAAAAGCGCTGACAACTTAATAACTCCGCTTAAGTTACCCAGTTCGGAATTAATTTCCCTATATGAAGCACAATGCTTGTGAACACAACCGAGTTGCTGCTTATCAAATGGTATTATTTTAATAGAGAGCATAAGAATAATCCCTCGATAATTCTCTTATGGTTATCAAGCATACTTTTTCCTTCATTCGGTATAGTGATGAGATTTAACAAAATGAAGTAGCAACAGGTTGTTAACTATAATATTATTTAGCGGAATAAATATTTTGGCCATATGGGTTGGCTATGTAGTATATACGTACTTATTTTAACACACAAACTGAGAAAAAATCTGACTAGGCTAAAATCAACACGACATGATATTAAATTATACACAAGAATACTCTACTCATTCAAAATATATTCAACAAAGAGCAAAATTCTGCAGAAATTACACAGCAAAGATTTCTCAGTGGCTTTTTGGTTTTAAATTTACGATACTTTTACGAGCAATCGCAACTGAACTTGCGAAGAAATATAACTGAATTTCATACATGGTAACTGACTTTTACTGCAAATCCGAAAATGAAAAGGCATACTGTTTTATTACTTCTAACCATTTAAGATTCATACATAAAGCAAGCTAGGGTTATGTACTCCTAAATTACAGAGTGATGTAGATTATAATATCAAACTTGTTAATTTGGTTTCTCATTAAATCTAGTTGTTATATCCTCAATAAAATATGATATAATAAGTAAAACTGTATAGGAAACCTAAACTGGCGTAATTGACAAAATAGATGATACTCAGGGTAGCTATTTACCGAAAAAATCGTGAATCAGCCTGGAATTTCGAGCACCGGAAAAATCCGAGAATTTCGTTGAAAACATGGGACTTTGTTGCATTTTATTTTTAATTTATCAATAAACATAATCTCGCTCTTCAAAAAAATAAGCTCTTAATTGTACTCAGAGTTGCCAACCAAAATGATCGGAAAAATTATGAACATTCATGAATGTTCTCTAAATAGCAGTTTTAAAATGGTCACTTGAAAAATGAAGATTCCTTTCATATAGTTTTCATAATTATATTTATGAATTGACAGCATTTGTCGAAGGTTCTTTCAGATTAAAAAGTTCCTTTGATATATCTACAATCAAAAATTTCTTTTTATAAAAAGGTACTTAGGAATTATATGTATCTCCTTGTGTCTTCTCAACTAAAAAAAAACCGTGATAAAAGTTTTGCGAGTAAGGTGAGCTGTGTGGTATTTTCGACACCATGGGATAGGGCACACGCGGGAATTAAAATTATCTTAAGAATGGAATATTCAACCTCATTCTAAATGTACGCACCACTATATAGCTTTAATGAGTCTATATTCCCAATTTAAAAAGACTCCTAAGAAAATTACTTGATCCTGATAATACCTTATGACTTTTTTCTACCCTACCCCTCTGTCATAATAAACCGTTATATTTCTTACACAACCGGTTTAAAATTACCTGATAAGTGGTCAACCTTCCTCCTATAAATATTACAAAAATACTTATAATTTAAAAATGCCTAATTCTCATGCGACGATTTTCTACTTCTACATTACATGAAACGAAAATCCGTCACCCCAAGATGATCGAAATTTATTGAATGAAGGAAGAGATCCATAAAATGTAAGAATTAGAAACTGAATATTTGTTAGCTTTTGTGTCAGATTTTCAACCCCAATGTTGGATAGGTCCGGTTTTAGTACTAAAATCTCTTTCACTGACCCTACCCCTAATTTAATATAAAAAACGTGAATGTTATCTTCCGTGTCTGATTTCACACACGGCCGCGAAAAGGAGTAGAACGAAGAAGGCTCGTCCCGAGTGACCGCGAAAGGGCGCCACGTGATCGCGGAAGATTTTAATTGGCCGAGAGCAAGAGTGCTTTTGGTGGGAGCAGAGAAGAGAGGGTGGTTGGGGTTGCCTCGCGGATTAGACGATCGCATTAACGGGGGTATAGGAAGACGGCCCCATACGGCGAGGGCGGGCTGCGTACCCCACCAACAACACCTTCTCCGTTGGTAACATACTCGCAACTTGAATCCTCCACGCACTCTTCTCTCACTCATACCATCTCCACTTTCACCGGCTCTCTACACACAATTTTAAATTTGTATATGTGCCTCTGTATATGTGTGCAGAATACATTTGCACACATTATTGCTTTCTTTCTCCTTCGTACGCGCGCACATATACACACACACAAAAGAAAAACCCATGCGAGTAAAGGGGAAGATCCGCCTCCGCCGGGTGCTGCCACGGATGGACGAAAAACCTCAGTTATAATTGTTGCCCGCCGAGAGGCGCACCATTTTAATTGTTTCTCCTTCCGTGTTCCTTGCACCATCGCTACGATCGATGGTGTTAAGCTGCACGAAGCACATAACAGTTGAGTACTTTTTCTTGCGGTGGGAATGGCTCGTGCCAGAGAACAGTGGAGAGGGATCATTCAGGCATGATAAGTACTTTGTTCACATTGTTTCATCGGAGTGTTGGAAACATACTGTGACGAGGTGTGCTTTGTGTAAGAGGAGAAGTTCCTATACTTAAAATTAGTGCCATTTTGATGGCCGGAGACTCCTTCTGATTGTGTTCTGGGATGAGAAACCCGAAACTTGATACCTGATGGAATAAGATCTTAGTTCATGGAGTGGATTCGTGTTGCGAAGAGTGCTGGAGTTTTGCAATAGTGAATCGATAATCTGTGCCTGGTTCGTGGATTTTTGCAAGTTTTTGGCGACAGCTGATAAGATGAATTGCGCTTATCAGTATCCACAACCACATCCGCAGAATACGATGATAATGACGAGTGTTCCCCAACAGGGACACCATTCAACGGATACTGAGTATCTTGAGGTAATGACTCGTTTTTTAAAACATTTGCTTTCTGCACTTCCAAATTTGAATACTTGATTCATATATTTCTGCAATATTTTTTTTCTTATAATATTAAGGTAATAAAAACTAGATTTAGGTTTTATTACCTATTCCTGAAAATCTGGTAATTAGAGACTAAGTTTATGGATCTCTTAACAAATCACAGCAGAGGAAACCTTACACCAAGCGTCACATTTAAACGAAACTTGAATTTGAATACCAGTTATTATCCTATCTTCCCTATGAAAATAAAAGAATAATATTTCAAAAACTTTACTACAGTTTTAGTTCCTCTGACATAAAGAATCGGTTCTCAAATCACTGAAAGCTGCACTTAAGTTAAAATTGCAAATTAAAAATTGGAAGTGGAACTTAAACCTTTACTTGAACTAATTACAGTAATTCTAGTCTGGCCATGTCTGACATTCAGGAAACATTTCTAAGTTTCGTTTTTGGTGCAGAGATTTATCACGCATTGAGATGGAGTTTAAGCACCTTTTGGCATATTATACTAATTTAGATCAATTGTTTGAGAAAAATAATTTGTATTGGTGGTCCTTTTCTCTGTTTAGGGAAATGTGCTTAACACCACTCCTACCAATCAATCGGTGGTTTAAAGATGTTGGGGATCCACCCCCCGTAATTTAAAATTTTGAGGAGGTCCCTCACCAATATTTGACAGGATCCGTCGATCGACAGGACGAGCCCTTTGGCGACGGCGTCCTGGGCGGGTCAGAACCACCCCTTCGTTAATTGTTCATCTCCTGGCATCTATAACGGCCAATATTAGAATTCATCCGCCCTCGATTTTCCTTGACGCACTGCCAATTCACTCCTGAAAATCTAATTTGTCCAACTGCCAATTGGATCTGTCAATTCGATTGAGCAGTCTGTCACCTTTGCTACCAAACTAGTCATTAACCAGTCCAACTGCTCACAAAAGATCATTTACTTAAAATACTCTTTAGTTATTAAAATAGGTTTTAATTTAATTTTATAATATAAAAAACCTTACATTTTTTTAAAATAAAGTTGAGTAACAACACTGCAAAAATTTCGACAACCATGTAGACTACTATATATATTACAGACACATATATACACATATATACACACACATAATTAAAATTTTGTCATAAGGATTCTGCCGGGATCGGGTGCTAATCTGAAAAATTGCACCCGATCCCAGCGAAATCGCGGTAAAATTTCAGCCATAACTACGTCTCACGACAGTGAGATAGGTGGTTAAATATATATTATATATCATTATTTATTATATATTATATATTATTATATATAATATATTATTATATATTATATATTATTAAATTTTATATATTATTATATATATATTGATAATTACAAACACATTTACAATTCCTAATGTGGTTGTCCACTATATGTAGCGTTTCTGTCAAATTTAAAGCCGAAAAGAATCTTGAGTTTCTCTATTAATAATTTTTTAATTTCTAAATAAGGAGCTTTTGAATGTTATATAATATATTTACTGAATTTTTCATATTTTATATGCGCAGTGCGAACAGACTTTAAAATTATGAAACCTTTTATTAACTTAACATTTAAAACGTTTGAAATTTTCTTAATTGATTGATTATAAAATTTGAGCAATACAAATTTTAACATTCAACATTGAATGATTAATAATTGCAGTCTTCGAAATAAAATAAGTTTAAACATCTTAGTAATAATTAATCAACAATGAGAGGAATATGTTTCCAATTAAAAAATTCGGAATTGAAACATATTCAGCATATTAAAAATTGCATAATTAAAACTTGGGTTCCTTCAAAAAATTGTATAAAACATAAGAATTTTAAATTGCATGAGGATCAATATCAGATAATTTAAAATTGCATCCAGCAAAATTGAAAAATGTTTAAATTTATTTTTTGGAAGAATTCGAGTACCCATTCTTATTGTTTCGATTGGTAACAAATATTTCCTACTGAAAATGGAAAATTCATTTAGAATTGTTCCATTTTATTAATTGAATTTGAAGTCATTAACTTTTAAATATTAAATTCTAAAATTTAATTATATTGCAAGCTTTTAGTTTTTAATTGCACAATACTGAACATTTGAACACAAAAATTTTTGATTTGACATAATTGAGCATGATGTTGAATAGTTTCCTAAAATTTTATTTAAAAGGGAATTTGAAATTTTGAATTTATTCAATTTTGAAGGCTTCTATTAAAATTTATTTGGAATATACTATGAATTTGAAAATATGACACTCAAAGATGCTTATAATTTTGAAAAAGTCTGATTTTGACTTTCTCAAATTTAAAGTAGTTTAGTTTCAAAGGTCCTAATCAAAAGTTAAAAAGCTTATCATGCATCGAAGTTTCCGCGGAGAAACTGAAAAATAGAGCTAGGCTCACCGAAATTCGATAGAAGTAGGTTAAATATTGTGTATGGGCATAAAGACATTTCGATATTTAATTTTTCTATTTAAAAAGTTTAAATCTATTATTATATATTATTTTCTGTAAAGTGTACATATTGAATAAATAAACATTACTAACCCTTCCGCCTTACACTAACTTTCTTTAATTCCGATAGCATTTCACTAAAAATAAGTATTTAACCTTTAGAGGGCCGGGAAATCAATATTTTGGCTCACCAGATAAACTTCTTTAATTTTTATGTTTAGATTAAAATATTCTGAATATAAATTCATCCCCGCTCACCTTTTTGTAACCCTTTTTCCCATTTTCAGAGGTTTTTCTCAGAGCTTCAGACGAAGCAAAGGGGTAGTTTTTAGTTTTCAAACATAGTAGTAAAAAATACATCGAAAACATATATTCACACGTCTAAATAAATGAATATTTAATTGCATGACTAAGGGGATGTAACACCCCTAAAACAACCCCTTAAATTTGAATAAACACCGTATAAAATTGTTAAGACAGTTAATTACATGTACCATTAACCTTGTATAAAGTTTATATGATGAAACAAGCTTATATACTGTTGAAAAAACAATTTTTTTTATTTTGAAATTTTTTACATCGGCTGATCCGTACAGGGCCGGAAAGCCAATATATTGGCTCACCCCCTGATCGAGACTTTGTCTATGAGCAATCAATGATATAAGATACCTTTTGGGCCAATATTCTGAATCGATTTTGCTCCCAAATTTCCGGCCCTCTAAAGGTTAATAATCTTTCCAAATGACTAACGGCTCACTTTTTACCTTGGTTCTCACTCATTAAGATTTCAAGATTATATGGACCAGGGGGTAGTGCACCAAGCTTCCAAGCAGAGGTTCCCGGTTTCGAGGTCTAACTCGGGGGTATCTGAGAAAATTTCTCAAAATTTTGAATCCGTTTGCAATGGTTCTGAAAGACCCTTTAAAAAGAAGTAAAAGATAGGGAGTATAAATTAATACACACATGTCTAATTTAGAAAACAGAGACTGAAAGTGAGGGGAATCGAAACTCAATCTGTAACTGCACTACACCAGTCGAATTACTCAAAAGCGCAACCGTAAAACCGTCTGTCGAAGATTTTTTAAGCCCATTTTACACGTGTGAGCCTTTAATATAATTTAATTTTAAAAAATGCAAGAAGGGAGATACCCGGAAGTAATAAAAAGTAATTACCGAAGGACTGTTTGTTCGTTCAGCGGATAACTCTGTAGATTGAAATTTTAAGGACCCTTACACGCAAATTTTCGACTTTAGACTCTTGGCGCGTGAAAGGGTTCAGGTAGTTGTTAGTATGTTACAAAAATTAAAGCTTCCTCCCGCTTCTCATTAGGATGTCGAACGTTCGCGCGCGAATAAATCCATATTTATTGGTTCGCGTGAAAGGTCGCAAAAATGGTGTTTTCATGAAGCAAGAAATGAACGATTCGGCGAGAAGAGAGACGTAGCTGGGGGATATTAATATAAGGGCTCGATACGTAATTATAGTGATTACCGTATTGCCAGGGGGCGGTCGAGGGCGTCCCTTAGTTTGCACGTCATTTTGCAATCTCAACTTCGCGGCGAACATGCGCGCGAATTTGTCGGCAATCCAGGAAGCCTAATGTGCTTCCTCTCAATATTTTCCACCTCTATCAGATTCCTTCCCAAAGTGGATCTCATCGTATTAAAGTTTTCAGAGAAATAAGGAGGCAATTGACAGTCAATTTTACCATCAGGAGAAACTTATGCTTCTGATAAAAAAATTTAATTCTTAACTTCATCCAAATCTCACTTGACTCTTTGCCCTGTCGCCTATATAATACCTAGGGATTAACCAATATTGAAATCTGATTTACAGCTTCAGTAAAATCTCTTAAAATCTGTTAAAATCTCACGAAGCCTCATAAAATCTTATATAATCAAATTAAATTTTTTCCATTTTTATGAAGTTCCTTGAAATCCCTTAGATCTTTTTAAATCTATACAATTACTTTAACTCATTTTAAATATATATATATAAATCTCCTAAAATACCTTCATATTCTTCGATAACCGGGGAAATAATTTTAAATCATATGCAATCATTTGAAATGCGCTGAAAACTATTAAAAACTTTATAAATCGGATAAAACTATCTCCAATTGAGTGATATTTCAACAAATCTTTCGAAATCTCTTGTTAAGTCTTTTTGAAATTATTTAAATTCTTTACTGGAAATTCATTAAAATCCTTGAAATCCATTAAAATTCCTTTAGATTCTTTAAAAAACCATGGTAGCTTTAAATACTAAAAAATCTAGATATATTTACAGTCTGAGAACTGTCGTTAGAGGGAAGTTCCCTTATTAAAGCTTCTGATTAATTACAAAAATTGTCTCTACTGGGTGTAATATAAGAGTAGCCGCGGCTTAATTTTAAATTTGGTTGTGATAAAATCAATATCTTCAACACGTATTTAATGATTTAAGTAATGTGTAAAAATTAAGTGGACTTTCGAAAATTTGAAACAATGAAAATAAGGCAACGATATATGTTAATATTTATAATAATGTTTAAATTAAAATTCCAGAAATTTAACTTTAGTTAATAATATAGATAGAAAAAAATTACTGAGAAGCAAAGTTACAGATTGAATACTTCGTAACAACATTTTTATAAATGCTGAAAAAATTATATATTGATGCTGTTAAGTCGCAAACGGCATTTTTTTAGGGATTGCACATTTGTAGCGAACTGCATCAAGATTTTGGTTATTTCAGTGTCACTTCGACTTTTTGAGGGACAGGATCGCGAAACTTTTTGGCTTACGTAAGGGAACTTCCCCCACCTCGATAGCTCCCGGACCTGTGTATACGACCGTGTTCGAAGTTCTTTGAAATGGCAGAAAATGTAAATTAAAATTCTTTTAAATCTCGTGAAATATACCAAAAATGCTTGAAATTCCGTGAATTCCTTAAACTAACAAAAAATCGTTAGGAATCCCTTGCGCACTTTTAGAATCTCATGAAACAATCAAAGTCTTTAAAATTGACGAATGTGTTGGAGTCTTTTCAAATTCCTTGAAATTTCCTTCAGTTCGCTTGAAGATATCAATTTGATTTGTAAAAAATGTATCGAAGAATGTAATAGACTTTTGCCTCTTTATATCATTCATAAAAATTTTTATATCAAATTGAATACTCATTACAGCAAAAACAACACCTTGAGATTTACTATGCGATCCACTGATGTCCCTAAATATCTTTGAAATTCCCTTAAACTTTTAATGGACTTTGAAATCCGTTAAAACCCATTGAAATCACTTCCAATCTCGGGGCTTTTTTTCAATTCAAGTGTCAATTCACTATAGATATTTTTATTTTTTGTTCACAGTAGCAATAATTGAAAAAAGTACTTTTATAAATATTACTAAGATTACACAGAAAAAACTAAAACTAAATTTTATTGCATGTAAAAATTTCCCGCTGTTAAAGTTTAAATCCTATTTGACGAAAGTTTATCCTATTATGGTATAGTGGAATTAAAGCTGTCGTCTGCTACGGCGTCCTTAACAGCAATGGAAAAATGGGACCAAGTTTGAGAAGCTTTTTATTCACAGAGTTATTTTAATTTTTCAGAAACATGAGGCACACATTTTTCATATTAATATGATAAAAACTAAGGTACTTCAGCAACAGAGTGAAAAACAGGCGCGTATAAGTAACTGCCACCTATAGTGTAACTCTAAAATCCCAGAAAATATTTTAAATTTGTGAAGTCCGAGGAAATATGCCTTTAAACCTGAGGAACTTTTTGTACTATACATATCACGATGCAATTACTAGAATACCTTTAAAATTGAGTAAAGTGTTTAAAATCTCATGAAATCTTATGAGGTCCCATCAAATCCCTCTAAACTCTTTGTGTTCTGTGAAATATTTTTTAAAATCCTATTGAAACTTATAAAAACCCATTGAAACCCTAAAAATTCTTTCAAACACATGAAAATCGATTAAAGTAAATTAAAATCCCTTCATATCTTTTAAAATCACACGAAATACCTTAAAAATCCTTCAAATCTCCGAACATTTTAGATGTAGTGTAGGCTCAAGAGTCGAGTGGTCAAAACCCTCGAACTAATCATTTTTTTGTAAGAACAAGATTTGTTTTTTGCTATTAAATTTTTTCAATTAAAGCGTATAGTTTTAATAATTTTGCAATATTAATTTTATCTCTGTTGGTTTCTTTTCTAGAAGTAGCGGTTTGTTCTCGAATAATGAAACGTATTGCTACATTATCTACCTCAAATGAATCACAAAGTATAGTTAATCGTCTTTATGAACCTCTTATTGTCCGTACACCTGTTATTATCACTATTATCAGTAATTATATGAGCTCATGCACATGTTACCCCTTCACGATGAAGTTATAATTCTTAAGATTAATATATCTTTATATTTTTGTTTTATAAAACATATTTTTAAAAGAATTTAAGATAAAAATTAAAGATTCTAATCAAAAGTTAAGTAGGTTGATTAATGTATAATTATTTAAAAAAATAAAAATGTAAAAGCTTATATTTCATACAGTTAAAGTTATGTGGTCCTTCCCCTTGAACATATTTTAACATACAAGCGCTTAAACATATTTCAAGTAGAAAGAAATAAAACTACCATAAAATTGCATGGAGATGCGAAAGGGGTTGGATGTTGGGGTTGGAGTTGAATTTTAATCTGGAATGTTTCGTCGAAAGACAAAATTAAAAGGAGTCTCACGATCGTCGTCAGAAAGGTTATTACGGATCGAGCACTGACTATAAAATTCTTGAAAAAACGAAACTCAGGAGAGTTATGGGGTCTCCTAAAGAACACCCCATAAATCTGAGCTCGCTGTAGACAAGACGCGAGTACACAGTCCGAAAGCAGAACTCGGCAACGAGTTCGTAAATCAGTCTCGGACGAGTTCTCTTTGCCTTATTTCACGGGGTGTTTCGAGCAACTGCATGAGTTCCTCTGGATATCGGCCTTAAAAGCCTCAGAGTTCCGTCCCCACCCCTTATGAGAGCCTTAATAACATCTTTCGAGGAAAAATTGAAAATTAGATCTGATCATTGGACGAACTCATTTTATGCGCATATGTAGAATAGAACTCAGAATGGGGAAAAATGTACAAAATTGCAAAGGTAATAATAATCACGAGAGAAAAGTAATGGCCAAAGCGTATGATGGGAGATTTAAGATAATCGAGTGAGTGCAATTATTGTTGTACCCTTTCCATTCCGAGTCCTATTTCGCGTTCTGTGTGCGCTTTGCACTGTGTAACAGTAATCATGACTTCGCGGACTATAACGACTCTTTGTTATTCAGAGATATGACTGCAATAATTCCCGTCGAACGAGACAATCGTCCATGTATGCACGTAGAAAATTATCTCACTACGGGCATACGTCACAAATCAAGTAGTGTCGTTTGCTACATTTAATTCCCTCGCAGGCGGATCGATTGTGTAAAGTCGCTTGGTGCAAGAGATGCATATATATAACACACTATCTAGGGCCATCTAGAGCTTCACGAAAGCGAGACGATACGAGATTTTAGTCAACTCTTGATCTCGATCTCGTGAGAAGTTGAAAATTAGACTCTCGTCTCGAT